>CM055745.1:13641095-13667295 GCA_029465975.1 Dallia pectoralis
TATTTACATTAATATTGCTTCACAACCCCACAGCAATATGCCCTCTCGCATTGGACCAGCGCTAGTCGAAGGCAGGAAGAGACAGTTCCATGGCCTCAACCGCTTTAATACCCCAACTTTAGACCAGTCAGAAACATCGACACATCCTAAAGTTCACCCCCAATGACCAATCGATATATTCCTAGTCATTCTTATCAGTTAACCCCACCCAGGCAGGATCCAATATCACACCCATGTTAATCACACCTAAACCATTTGCTTTGTCCCCGGAACATTGGAATGTATGGGGGATGGGTGTCACAGGAGATGTCTGTTCCTTCTCCTTTACCAAATACCATATGAGTTTACTAAAATGATATGAAGTTTAACAGATATATACCCAAATGTAAACAAATACTGTAACAACCGAATTATGTAAGCAAACTACTTTTCTAAACATGTATATGAACTGAAAATCCACCACAAACCTTCCGGTCTCTCTCCTGAAACCAATAAGGAAGTGAGTTCAACTGCAATTCATTGACTGGCCGCTTGAAGCTGGCTGCAGAAGTGAGTCAAATCTGTATCTCCCCCATGTTAAAATGATCAACTTTACAGCAGAAAAAAACATGTTTACAGCCTGGTTCTCTATTTTGATTTGGTCTATACAGCTAATTTTGCCCTTCATAACAACTGTGAGGGGGGTGATTTTTTATAATCATCCGTTTAGTTGATTAATATTTAAAGTTATGCATAATTAAGGGTGTGTCCAGCGGATTCCCGCATTACCGGATGCCTGCATTTTCATAAATAACGTAACATTTATTAACACTGACTATATTTGTGAGTATTTTTTGACATGTCCTCAAAGATATGTGTAGGAAATTAGCCTATAATAACTCAGTGAACAGCATCTAGGCTCCTCAGCTCCATCCACGTACATCTTTGACCATTTTCGTTTATCCGGGGGTGACGCGCTGTAAGGGGGGAGGTGCCCCTAGCACATAAAAGGAGGGGGGAACTAAGTTGGGGTAAGCTTTTGCTCCTGGGAGGAAGAAACACTGTGGTAGGAGTCGGTGTATACTGACAACGGGAGAACTTATGGTAAGCTGAGGCGTTGGTTGTATGTTGACGATAACTGTGTGGCTGGTTGATAAAGTGTTGTCTGACTAAAGTGCATATGTAGTGTTGGCAGTGTCTGAGAATCTTGTCCTGATTGTGACACTTAACAAGAACCGACACACAAGGACTAACTTAAACACAGGAACTAATGACAGAAAACATGGACAAACTATCATACATAGAATATACAAACAATAAATTCACAAGCACACAGACACTAAACACAGAGATGGAAACAGAAACCAACGTACAGCTCACAGTTCTCTTGAACATCAAACAGGTGACTAAACACTACATCCAACAGTAAACATAATACATCTATGAAACAAAGAACAAGCATACATAAACGTATTAACAGAACAACCACCATAGTGCCCCGACACCAACAGACTGACAAGACCCAAACTATATACAGACACTAACGATCAAAAGACAAAACAGGTGAGAACAAACCACAGGTGCAAAGAATGTCCCTGATTATCTCTCTCCGCTGGCAGAGGGAAGTATAAGATCTAATTATATACTCCAATGCTTTTATTTCAAGAGTCTGTGTTGCACAATTTGTGTTGACAAATTGCACAAGAGTTGATCAATGTTATTATCAATATATATCAATGGTTTCTAGAAAAAAAAAACTAACAAAAAAATTATAAAACACTGATCAACGAATGTGGAAATAGAACAGAGATACACATAAACGGAGAGATTGATTACAAAAGCAGACACATTCAGAGTTTGAAATTGAGTCTGAAACACACAAGTTATTTTAAATTAACAGCGCCCGCCGGCGTTATTAGCATAGGAATCATCCCAATTATCACCAACATTCTTCTCCACAGCATCATCAACCATCAACAAGCGACGTGTCAAATGATTTGTGCATGATTGGCCGTATGCTATAGACATATTGCAACACAGACTCTTGAAATAAAAACATTGCAGTGTATAATTCGATAATTTTTTATTTGTAAAATGTATTACAGTAATTACAGTCCAGTTCGCAGCCGAGTGTGAAGCGGCTGGGATGAGGATTAGCACCTCTAAATCTGAGGCCATGACTCTCAGCAGGAAACCGGTGGAATGCCTACTCCGGGTAGGGAGTGAGTCCTTACCCCAAGTGAAGGAGTTTAAGTACCTCTGGGTCTTGTTTGCGAGTGAGGGGACAATGGAGCGTGAGATTGGCAGAAGAATCGGAGCAGCGGGGGCGGTGTTGCATTCGCTTTACCGCACTGTTGTGACGAAAAGATAGGTGAGCCGGAAGGCAAAGCTCTCGATCTACCGGTCAATCTTTGTTCCTACTCTCACCTATGGTCACGAAGGCTGGGTCATGACCGAAAGAACAAGATCGCGGGTACAAGCGGCCGAAATGGGTTTTCTCAGGATGGTGGCTGGCCTCTCCCTTAGGGATAGGGGGAGAAGCTCAGTCATCTGAGAGGAACTCAGAGTAGAACCGCTGCTCCTTTGCGTAGAAAGGAGCCAGTTGAGGTGGTTCGGGCATCTTGTACGAATGCCACCTGGGCGCCTCCCTAGAGAGGTGTTCCAGGCACGTCCAGCTGGGAGGATACCACGGGGAAGACCCAGGACTAGGTGGAGAGATTATATCTCCACACTGGCCTGGGAACGCCTCGGGATTCTGGCTAATGTTGCCAGGAAATGGGAAGTTTGGGGTCCCCTGCTAGAGCTGCTACCCCCGTGACCCGACCCCGGATAAGCGGTTGGAGATGAGATGAAACAGTCCAGTTACTAAGGCAATTTAGACAACGAAAACACGTTTTTAGAAAAGTTTGTATTGGACAACTGCACCACAGTGTTCATTTCTGCCAGTTTATTAGCGATGTAAAACCCTGCTGTCCTGGTTTCCTAAATAGTCAGTTCACGTTGTACTTTTTTTTATTTTTTATTATTGTATTGTTGGGGAGGGCGAGATCTAAGCATTTCATTGCATAACTTGTTATTGTAATGACAAATAAACACCCTTGAACCTATTGTCTAAAATGAGATTATTTACCATCCAGCTACTATATATAAAATGTGAACTAAAAGTTGGTAATAAGAATGCAATGCCCGTTCAAATCAATGATGAGCCAAACGTACAACTCGCATTCAATGCTTAATGCCTTGTTGTAATTTCGATATAACTTTATTTTAGCAAATTATGAATATAATGACACAAACATAGCTGAACATAAGACAATGTGGTGGAGGTCATGGTCCATTATTATTTTAATTTCTTGAAAAGTTACGGTGTCCCAAATACATTTCCGTATTTCAACAGTAGGACGTTGCTTCGGCTACATAATGCATTCCACCCGAATAAAACTTGAATAAATGCATTGAGCAAGTTTAAACTTCATACAAAAAGTTATTATTATTGATTTACCTTGATGCTTTGACGGTGAAGCGACAGGACGATATTCAAGTCAGGAAATTGCGCAGTTACCTCAATATTACAGACTGCAATACGTCTAAATTAATTTGGTTTAATTTAAAATAATCAGTGTGATAATATCACGTTACATTTCGGTGAACAATATTAATTTGCAGTCTATATTTTTGTAAGTTATGTAAGTTATGGCTCTTTTCACACAGAGTGCACACAAAATTATTATTATTATTATATTATATATTATTATTATATATCCTTATTATTATATATCCTTTACATAGCCTATTATTGTTTATGTATCAACTATTATTAATTGCCTGTTTCAGTAGGCCATATTTCTAAGAAAAGTTAAATATGGTTGGCTGTGAAGCGTAGCCTACATAAGTTTGTCGTTTAGAACTTCCCTCATGGCGCCTCCCGTTACAAAGAAGCAATAGGATGATATTCATGACATGTCATTCATGTTAACTCAAAATTATCTACAACAAGTAAACATTTATTTGGTTTAAATAAAATAATCATTGTGTTTGTATAATATCGCGTTACATGATATTCACTTGCAGAAAAAGCGACTTGGTTTCGGTGTTTCAAGCGCCACCTGGCGACAGACAACAAGATATACTGGTAAAAAAAATACAAGCACAATGGCGGATAGCCACTTAGCACAAAACTTCTGCAAAATAGCTTTAAATTCGCGTTTCCAGTAATTTTTTTAATAGGAAAAAAACAGGGGGATAAAGCGTGCATATCTAGGAGCATTTAATAGAGTGCCGCAAACATATTTTTTACGTGCCTCTGGGTCAAATGACCCACGTTTCTAGTGTTAAGCTACAACAATATATCACCATTAATATATAAAATCGTTACATTCATGTCAAATGCTGTCTCACAAAAGAACCATCGTAATTGTATAGGATTTAATTTCAATTGATTTCTAGGTTATTAACCGTACTAGCACATAGAAATTATTTGTTCAGCTTGGACTAGCATACTATACTCAAGATATCATAACAACGATACATTTGTGTCATATTTAGGTAAACATTTTGCAATGTGAACTTTTAAATAAGTACCCCCTATTCAGCCATTAAGCCATTAAGCATTCTATTGCTTTGTGCTAAATGTAACTTACAACGAACGTCTTATTCCTTAACACCCTATAGACAGACAGTGACCCCACACATGATTGTGAAGTGGCCAGTCAATCAAGTGACGGCTGATTTAGAGTTAATATTTGTGCGTTGTTTCACTGGTCGGCCATCTTGCAACAAATGTCTTATTCCTTAAGACCCTATAGACAGAGAGTCATCCCACACATGATTGTGTAATGGCCAGTGTAATGGCCAGAGCAACAGCTGATTTAGAAGAATAGACCAATATTGTCAGTTGTACAACTGTATGCCTTCAACTGAAATGTGTTCTCTGCATTTTACCCAACCCTGAGGTGCAGGGGGCAGCCCTAATCAGTTACCTGATTTGACTTCCACGTCACGGCGCCCGGGGAGCATTTTAGGGTTAACTGTCTTGCTCAGTTAACCCTGGTGGGGGGATTAGAACCAGGGACCTTCCAGACCCAAGCCCTGGTCCCTAACCACTAGGCAACCTTGACGCCCCCTAGGCCACCTTGAGTTAATATTTGTGCGTGTGTGCGCGTCAGCGGTTACCTTGTAGCAAAACTGTCAAATTTCAGCAACCTGTCATTTGGTTGTGTTTTGACCGACAGACTCGGGCATTGACAGTTTAGTTCATGGGATGTCCTCTTCATGTGTACTGAACGATAAGTTCGTAGGTCTTTGTTTTCATATAGAGAGCCGCACAGTTATTGTTGGCCTTTTTGTCAGCCATTTTGCAACAAATGTCTTATTCACGAAGACCCTATAGACAGACAGTCATCCCACACATTTTTGTGAAGTGGCTAGTCAATCGGAGTGACGGGCGAATAGAAGATAATTTTTGTAGGTTTTGGCAAATTTGCCTAATGGGGAAAAATCCATCATGACAGACTTTTATGGGTTCTTGAGGCTTTTCTGTTCCTCATGAGAAATGAGGCATGTACACAAATTTACAGCATTCTTAGTCAAACGGGGTGGAAATGGCATCATTGTGAAATCCCTAATTTTAGGGCGTGCATTTTAGCGCTCCTGGTGGTCGAACCGGGGCAGGAGTCAGTAGGGTTGTGTGTCAAGGGCTATAGGGACATGGTCAAAGTTAGGCGGAATCGGAGGAATACTAATAAGCTGCAGTGAGATCAAATGTCTCTTAGCGCCACCTCCATGGTTACTTCTATAATACATGTTTGGGGAAGGGGACGGAATTACAGGTGAGATCAAAGGTTAATTTTCTGGATCAGTATCCATTTTGTTCTGACGGAGCAGTATAGGACTTATTTTTTTAAACAGGATCTGATCTACCAAATGATTTCATTAATATTATTATAAAAACAAAGCAAAGAGAACAACAACTTGGAGTAAGTAATTATCAGTATTTAAGTAAGTGCAGCTACTTCAGTTCATTTAATCAGTCCATATTCTCAAAGAGTGAGTAAATCAATTAAATAGAGAAATGGATGTCAACCATGTTGTGATATTTCATTACATGTTTGTTTTTATAATTATATATTTATAGAATTAAAGTTGATTGTCATTCTTCATTTAGCTATCTAATAGACATTTATCTTCTAGTCTTTACAGTATATAATTATTGATCCAGACATTTTTTTTCTCCATTATGTAAAATCTAAGCAAACAGGACAACAGGGCTACTTCCTTAAAAATGAGTCTTACTGGTTGGACAGAAGACAGGAGCACTGCCTCTGAAATCAGTCTCTCTGGGGAACATGACAGCATTATTATAACAGATGTTAAATCCAGAGCATCAGGACACGGTCTACCAGACTCACTAACAGTTATTATAACAGATGTTAAATCCAGAGCATCAGGACACAGTCTACCAGACTCACTAACAGTTATTATAACAGATGTTAAATTCAGAGCATCAGGACACGGTCTACCAGACTCAATAACAGTTTTTATACCAAGGCCATAACACTTCTATATCAGGAACATTAATCTTCTGATCATATTGATCACTGAACATTTTTATGTTCTGGTCACTTTCCATGTACTTTAAATACTCATTAGTATATTTTAATATACCATTTTAAATGCACGGTTACTCGTATATTCATAGTATTTACATATATATGTTGTCCATATTCCCCATTTGTATTGTATGTATACTTTTTATATTATTCCTGCTTTATATTTTCTTAAATTATTACTGCGTCGATGTTGTGTGTTGGGTCACAATAATGTAATTGTTCAGAATGACTCTATGTTATTAGATGCATTTGATCATTAATAGACTTTGACTTTGATGAGCTGCAGTGACTGAGATTAAATGTCTCTTAGCGCCGCCTACATAAATTACTTCTATAATACATGATTGGGGGAGGGGACAGGAATTACAGGTGAGATCAAAGGTTAATTTTCTGTCCAGTATCCATTTTGTTCTGACGTTGCAGTATAAGATTTCAATTTTTAAACTGAAAATGATCAACCAAATGATTTGATAATGATTATTATAAAAACAAAGCAGAGAGAACAACAACTAAGTAACTAAGTAAGTAATTATCAGTTTTAAAGTAAGTGCTGCTACTTCAGTTAAGTTAATCAGTACATATTCTCAAATAGGGAGTGAATCAGTTGTATAGGGAAATGGACGCAAAAGCAAATATTCATTACATGTTTGTTTTTTAAATATATTTACTTAATTAAAGTTATGTGTCATTCTTCAGTTTGTATCTAATCCAGACATTGTGTCTTCTAGTCTTTACAGTATATAATTATTGATCCAGACATTTTTGTTCTCCATTATGTGTTTACAGGTCTAAGCAAACAGAGGGAACAGGGCTACTTCCTTAAAAATGAGTCTTACTGGTTGGACAGAAGACAGGGGCACTGCCTCTGAAATCAGTCTCTCTGGGGAACATGACAGCACAGCTAAAAGGTGACCAAATTTTCAATTGGTTTTCCATAGAAAAAAAGGTGGAAAGTGTATTATGTATTGATCCTATAGATGTTTTAGTATAATAGATTTAATTCCAAGTGTGTATTAAGGATAAATCCTTTAAGTGTTTTAATATAATAAATTGACTTACAGTAACAATTATATCCTCAATTATATCCTCAAATGTACAAAATATTATTCATCTTATTTTAACATTTATAAAAAAAACAGTTAATTGTCAGATATTCTTAGTTGGTTCAAACACACAAATCACTACTATGTCCACTATATACAAAACATACTGGAACCTGTTGGAGATGAAAATAGGATCGCAATAAAAAAGACAATTACAATGTGGGTTGATAGGCACATAGTGTGTAATGTAATCTATTATGTGGAATTTAATCTATAATGTTTGATGTAATATATAATGTGGAATATAATCTATAAAGTGGACTGTACTCTATAGTTTGGAATGTAATCTATAATGTGCAATGTAATCTATAATGTGGAATGTAATTTATAATGTGGAATGTACTCTATAATGTGGAATGTACTCTATAATGTGGAATGTAATCTATAATGTGGAATGTACTCTATAATGTGTGATGTAATCTATGATGTGTGATTTTATCTATAATGTTAATCTATAATGTGGAATGTAATCTATAATGTTTGAAGTAATATATAATGTGGAATGTAATATATAATGTGGAATGTAATCTATAGTGTGGAATGTAATCTATAGTGTGGAATGTAATCTATAATGTGGAATGTAATCTATAATGTTTGATGTAATCTATAATGTCGAATGTAATCTATAATGTGGAATGCACTATAATTTGTGATAACAGATGTTTTGATTGCTGTAGTAACTGCTGTTGACCTAAACAGGTCTGGTCCTCTTGTAGGAACCATTTATTATAAGCCTGTGTGTAACCTGTGTGTGTTGAACCTGTGTGTGTGGAACCTGTGTGTCTGGAACCTGCGTGTGGAACCTGCGTGTGGAACCTGAGGAATTTACACCTCTTTGGGGCGGGCCCACACATATGTGTAAATACTGCTGTGTAACAAATGCCTGTTAGAGCTCTCTATGAATGGACCGAACCCAGATCTAGTTGTGCAATTCTTTTCCTAATGCTTAGAGAAGACAGAGAACTTGCAAATGAGAGTTCTAATTACAAATTGAAAGTCTTGTCCACGGCCGTCGCAGAATGAACGGTAATATGGAGATTTAGAATTAGATCACAATTTTATCCTCATCAATTCACTATATTCAAAACACACTGAAACCTTCTTGATGAAAAAATATAGGTTCCAGAAAGAGACACAGAATAACTGTGTCCAAATACAACAATCACTTCTTACAAAGTTCACTATAAACATAAACCCTCTGTTGTATTTAACTATTATTTCCAGGGACCAGAAAAAGAGACCAGCCTCTCCTGTACCCAGCTGTGTGTCCATGAAGAGTGGCCGGTCTATGGCACTTCCTGTACAGTTCAGAGAGGGAGACTTTTCTACTGATCAAAGGTAATTAAACCTCATGGGCCAGTGATTGTTTATCTGTTTATTTAGTATACACTCACCTAAAGGATTATTAGGAACACCTATTCAATTTCTCATTAATGCAATTATCTAAGCAACCAATCACATGGCAGTTGCTTCAATGCATTTAGGAGTGTGGTCCTGGTCAAGACAATCTCCTGACCTCCAAACTGAATGTCAGAATAGGAAAGGAAGGTGATTTAAGCAATTTTGAGCGTGGCATGGTTGTTGGTACCAGACGGGCCGGAGTGAGTATTTCACAATCTGCTCAGTTACTGGGATTTTCACGCACAACCATTTCTAGGGTTTACAAAGAATGGTGTGAAAAGGGAAAAACATCCAGTATGCGGCAGTCCTGTGGGCGAAAATGCCTTGTTGATACCAGAGGTCAGAGGAGAATGGGCCGACTGATTCAAGCTGATAGAAGATCAACTTTGACTGGAATAACCACTCGGGTATGCATCAAGGCATTTGTGAAGCCATAACACGCATAACCTTGAGGCGGATGGGCTACAACAGCAGAAGACCCCACCGGGTACCACTCATCTCCACTACAAATAGGAAAAAGAGGCTACAATTTGCACGAGATCACCAAAATTGGACAGTTGAAGACTGGAAAAATGTTGCCTGGTCTGATGAGTCTCGATTTCTGTTGAGACATTCAGATGGTAGAGTCAGAATTTGGCGTAAACAGAATGAGAACATGGATCCATCATGCCTTGTTACCACTGTGCAGGCTGGTGGTGGTGGTGTAATGGTGTTGGGGATGTTTTCTTGGCACACTTTAGGCCCCTTAGTGCCAATTGAGCATTGTTTAAATGCTACAGCCTACCTGAGCATTGTTTCTGACCACCATGTACCCATCCTCTGATGGCTACTTCCAACAGGATAATTCACCATGTCACAAAGCTCGAATCATTTCAAATTGGTTTCTTGAACACAGACAATGAGTTCACTGTACTGAAATGGCCCCCACAGTCACCAGATCTCAACCCAATAGAGCATCTTTGGGATGTGGTGGAACGGGAGCTTCGTGCCCTGGATGTGCATCCCACAAATCTCCATCAACTGCCAGATGCTATCCTATCAATTTGGGCCAACATTTCTAAAGAATGCTTTCAGCACCTTGTTGAATCAATGCCACGTAGAATTAAGGCAGTTCTGAAGGCGAATGCGGGTCAAACACAGTATTAGTATGGTGTTCCTAATAATCCTTTAGGTGAGTGTCTATACAACAGCTAGTTTTCCTGGGTTCAACATTTAACAAAAAATACAATACTGACAAACCAGGGCTGCGTTTCCCAAAAAACTTAAGTAGCCCTTGAAAATCTTCGTAGAACTACGAGTGCTCTGGAGTAATCGTAAATCCCCAAGTGCATCGTAAGAAGACAGAGTTATGAGGTCACCTGCAGGACAACCGGCAGGTTACACTTTTTATCTAGATTTAACAGATTACACTGCAACGTGAGTATAATAAAAAAAAAAATCTGTACTTTATTGTTCCTTTTGTTGTATTCGTGTTTTGTTTAAATGAATCAATGAATTTATTAAAAAGGGATGAAATAATAGAAATACACATTTAAATTAAGTGAATGTACAAAAAAAATCATAAAAGAAGTAATGTGGGAAATATGCTCGGCAACATAGGGATGAATTCAAAAAAATCTGTCAATGACTTTCTGACGTGCACAAAAACCAGCCATGTATTGGGCATTTCTTAGTTGACCATGTGGTCAAATGCAGGGCCGTCGCTAGTGGGGTGAAAGGTGGTGACAATTATAGGGGCCCCCACTGCCCAAGGGGCCCCACAAAATCCAACAGTTATACTGTATAGGCCCCTTTTATGTGAAATTATAATATTTATATTAGTTCTATGCCTGAGATTTGAATGAAAACCGCAGAAACATGCAATGTGGTTACAGATGTTTTCCAAAATACCTGCTCCTCTCCACTCACTAAAATGGGTTTTGTCCGATCAGAAGTATAGTTATTCAGTTAGTGACAAACATTAGATGGACCCAATGAAGTTGTAAGTCGTCCCCCCGTCCCCCCCAGCTTGTCAACTGAGCCAATCAGACTTGAGACTGCGTCTGAAGTTACCGATGAACTTGGTGGAAGAGCAGGAGACTGAGTGATTGTAAAATGTCAGGTAAAATAAAACATAAATCATGGTACCAGAAACGCCATGAAAAGAATGAAAGGGAGGCCAGGAGAGTTGCTGGACAGTTTAGTGTAGGCTATTGTTATTTATGTTGCTGCTCAGACGTTCTCCGTACGTCGCTAACTCAGTTAGCCGGATTTGATTGTTGTCGATTTGGCATAATCCGGGTTTGTTCGGTTCTCCGAAGCTCATCCTGTACTTGTAGTCATAGCAACGGGTGCGTAAGCTTGAACCTGCTCCGGAGCAGGCTTATTTCATGTAAACACGATTAGATGGCTGCTTTAAAGCGGAGGTGATGTGGGAAGTCTTATAGCCATGTCCTGTCCGTTTATACGAGAAGAACAATTCTCTAATCTTTTTCGAAATAATTCCGTATTGCGAGATAGACAAGACCCTTTAATAATTAATAAATAAATAATAATAATAATTCCGTATTAACTACTCACATTTGTTATAACCGATACACCGATATAAATTAATTATGTAATTGACACCCTCACATGAAAACCGTTACATCTCAAGGCTTTAATAACGGCACAAACCGTTTGCATATTATAATATTATTTGCGAGTGGCTTGTTCCTTTACACTATTGTAGATGCGGGAAAACGTGGGGAAAAGTGTGGTCATATTTGTACATTCCTACACGACTTTCACAAGTCAAAGCAATTTATCATTACTCAATGTTTAACAGTTGAAATTACTGTAATAGTCATCTGGATTATATGTCTACTTAATTTAATGCAGCAACAAATAACTTAACAGTTTGGTAAATTAATTTACTTATCTGTATTTTGGTATAACATTTGGTATATTACTTATCCATATACCCCCTCAGCCCCTTAGTATAATTGTTATTGTTCTATTCATATGTTTTATGTAAGCACCTTCCTGCCAAAGTAAATTCCTTGTCTGTTCACACATTCATGGCGAGTAAACACTTTTCTGATTTCTGATTCTTGATTGCTGTTATGAACAGACAAACATGCATTTACCTGGGTTTTAAAGAGACTTAGGTGACTATGAACAATACAAGTAGTAAATACTACCATTTAGTAGAATGTTCTTGTACTTTTACTTGTTCCCATGTTCTAGTCGGTCCATGAGTAATCCCCAAATATATGTGTGTGGGTTGGAGTTTGTATGAATGAACGTGGGCAGAAATCGTATTGTACGCAGTGAGAATTGTGGAAGAAATGTACTGTCCTGTGGTGGCTCTTACATAAAAAAAATATGAAATTAAATTATGACATTAATAAAATACAATACCGTAACAATTGATAAAACCATAACATGATGACCACTAACACATTTAATTTGTCTGCTACTTTTTTTTCCAGCCCTCTCCTGGATTGTGCAGACTTTGCGGTGTTCCCTTGCGTTTTAATTAAACATTCAAGTTTCGCATAACCTTCCATCAATATCTCTTGATCTGATGTGGAGAAAAGGTGGGCGTGATCTTTGGCCATGATGAGTAGCAAATAGGAGGGTCGCTGATCAAGGTTTCTACTATCGATACATGCCGCCTTTTAAACGAATGCGTGGATGCGCATTTATCTCAGATGACTCGATCCAGCTATACTCATCGTAAACAGCAGGTGTGTTCGGAGAACCGAATTAGCCGGATGATGAGAAGCCGGATGATGTCATCTTGGATGTCTCATTTGATCTCGGATGTATTAAGCAACGTATGGAGAACGGACCCCAGGGGCCTGTACCATGAAGCTGGTTTGGTAGCCAGCTATGTTTCAGTAAAGTTTCCCCCAAACCTGGGTTTTAGGTACTATGAAAGTAACTCGGCTTCAATCGGTATTCGTTGCCATGGTATCTCACGCTGCACGGCTAACCTGCTCCGGGGCAGGTTATGTTCTGCATTTGAGATCTCAGTCAGAAGTTGGACCAATCAGCGGTGAGCAAAGACACATATAGGTGACGTAATTAATTCCTAGCTTCTGTTCTCTGTTGCAATGGCTTCACATTTTACACACACACACACACACACACACACATATATATATATATGAATACACACATTTTAATTTCATTCATTTTCAATATGATTAGCATAAAATCATTATTTTACATTAATCGCCTATAAAATGTATTTCTTTAACTTAGGCATTAACAATCAGCAATGATCCTCCAATATTGTTCTGTTGCTTTGGCAGCAGAGACGGTGTTACTGCGTGCTCGAAAAACATTTTTATATTCTTCATATTTCTGAAGAATAATTTCTTGCTCCTCCGCGGAAAAAATAAATATTGCTTTCGCCCTATCCATATCGAACGTGATTGGTTGTTCGGTGCCGACGTTACTCTTTTATATGCACGCGCGTGCGGAGTAATCAGAGTTTAAGGATCAAAGCCTGGGTTGACAAAGTAAGTTGATGAGCTGCTTCATGGTACCAATAAAGCCTGATTGCGTCGGTTTGATTTTGTCAATTCTGAACCAATCCTGGAACCCTGAGTTTGTTCAACTACCATCATGGTACTGGCCCCCGGTAGAATAGTTCAATGTTATTATTGACAAGTTAGGAGCCATACCAAGTAGAACAGGTATTTCATCAGCGTTTGATTTCATGTCAAATTCTTTGTGTATGTGTGTAGTCTGTGGGAAATTATTAATTATCAATAGGTGTTAGTTGTGTATCAGCCAGCAGATGAGCCACTTACTATAGTAGTTGGTTAACCTGCTCTCACTCTACTCATGTCATTGTGTCATATAAATGTTAATGTTACATTATGAGTAGTAGAATCTATAAATTTCTTTGCTGATATACATTTTTTGTTTGTTTTCAAATTTGTCTGTGTATTTTTTACATTTATATTCCTGCTTTCTTGACTTTTTCCTATATCGATTTATTTAAGGTTATGTTTAAAATGAAAGATTAGGACAATTAGGTTTTTGAATTGACCAAAATAATGTGGTTAGTCCTGAAAACCTAAAACATTTGTAGTTTTGATTCTGATTCTGTTTCAGGATGTATAAATGTAATGTCATGTTTCGCCCACAGAGACCAACAGGAGAGAACAGAGACTGAGATTCTCAGTGGTCAATCTGTCCAGAGTCATCAAACAGACCTGTCCTCCATATTCAGTGTATGTGGTTTTGTTATGTGTATTTACTTATGTTTACCTCAAGTAAAGTTAATCATTCATCAGTCATTCATGCATTTGTTCATATTGTTCTGCTAATGAACTTTAATTCAGTCCCATGTGAACTTTTTCACTTTGGCTCTTTCAGTTACTTGAACAGAACATCATGCTATTTGTGAAGAAAGAGTTAGAGAGGTTCAAGTCAATGGTGAGTTCAGATCTCCCAGAAGGCTTTGAGAGTCAGAGGGAGGATGAGGAAGGTGTGGACCCCGAAGATGTGAAGCAGGAGAGCAGTGCCAAAGAGGGGGTTCTGAAGATCACACTGCATGTCCTGAGGAACATGAACCAGAAGGAGCTTGCTGACACACTGGAGAAAAGTAAGAGTTGTCTGATATTACTGTTGAATGTTTCATTATGAGGGACATTCAAACACTTTATGTAGATGTTTAACTCAATAATAATGTAGCACCTTTAACACAACACCTTGTGACTCTCTTCTAGTAGTGATGTGTTGAATAATTTAACATAGAAGACAGAAAGAGTGAAGAGACAGAGAAGATGAGAATTGAATACTAACTATTATAACTCAATTCTACAATACGGTATTTTTTTAAAAACATAATATTATATTATTTCTTCATTCAGGTCAGCTTGCTACGATTTGTCAACGTGAACTCAAATCTAACCTGAAGAAGATGTGTCAGTCAGTATTTGAGGGTATTGCTAGAGAAGGGAACCCAACACTTCTGAAAAAAATCTACACAGAACTCTACATCACAGAGGGTGGAAGTGGAGAAGTCAATAATGAACATGAGGTGAGACAGATTGAGACAACAACCAGGAAACAAGCAAGACCAGAGACAGCAATCAAATGTAATGACATCTTCAAACCCATACCTAGACAAGACAAACCTATCAGAACTGTGCTGACTAAAGGAGTCGCTGGAATTGGAAAAACAGTCTCTGTGCAGAAATTCATTCTAGACTGGGCTGAAGGAAAAGCCAATCAGGATCTCAATTAGTTTTTTCACTCCCCTTTAGGGAGCTGAATTTGATGAAAGCGGAAGAACTCAGTTTAATTCAACTCATCAATCATTTCTCAAATGAAACCAAAAAAGGAGTGATCTCAAACTACAACAACTATAAAGTTCTGTTCATCTTTGATGGTCTGGATGAGTGTCGACTGCCCCTTGACTTTAAGAACAACAAGACCTGTTGTGATGTCACAGAGTCAACCACAGTGGATATGCTGCTGACAAACCTCATCAGGGGAGATCTGCTTCCCTCTGCTCTCCTCTGGATAACTACCAGACCTGCAGCAGCCAATCAGATCCCTTCATGGTGTGTTAACCAGGTGACAGAGGTGAGAGGTTCAATGACCCCCAGAAAGAGGAGTATTTCAGGAAGAGATTCAGTGATGAGGACCTGGCCAGCAGAATCATCTCACACATAAAGACGTCAAGAAGCCTCCACATCATGTGTCACATACCAGTCTTCTGTTGGATTGTTGCTACAATCCTTGAGTACATGTTGACTACAGATGATAAAGTAGAGCTGCCCAAGACCATAACAGACATGTACTCACACTTCCTTGTGTTTCAGTCCAAACACAGGAATATAAAGTATGATGGGAAAAAGTGACAGATCCACACTGGGATACAGAGAGAATTTCGGATCTGGGAAGACTGGCTTTTCAACAGCTACAGAAAGGCAATCTGATTTTCTACGAGAAAGACCTGAAAGAGTGTGGCATTGATATCAATGAAGCATCAGTGTACTCAGGAGTCTGTACACAGATGTTTAGAACAGAGGCTGTGCGCCAGGAGAAGGTGTTCTGCTTTGTCCATCTGAGCATTCAAGAGTTTCTAGCTGCTCTATATGTGTTTCTCTCATTCAACAACAATAATACAAATCTAATGGATGAACAAAAATCAAACATCATAACACGTCTGCTCTGGAAAATACCTGAAAAACATTTTCACAAGACTGCAGTGGATAAAGCCTTCGAGAGTAATACTGGACACCTGGATCTTTTCTTCGTTTCCTTCTGGGCCTCTCACTGAGTCAAATCAGATGCATTTACAAGGTTTACTGACAAAGACCAGAAGCTGCTCACAGAGCCATAAAAAAACAATCAAGTACATTAAGAAGAAGATCAGGGAGAATCCCTCTTCAGAGAGATGCATCAATCTGTTCCACTGTCTGAATGAACTGAATGACCATTCTCTAGTGGAGGAGATCCAATATTACCTGAGTTCAGGAAGTCTCTCTGATGAAGATCTGTCACCTGCACAGTGGTCAGCTCTGGTCTTCATGTTACTGACTTCAGAAGTTGAGATTGATGTGTTTGACCTGAAGAAATACTCCACATCAGAGAAAGGTCTTCTGGGGTTGCTGCCAGTAATTAAGACCTGCAGAACTGCTCTGTAAGTACAGTCATGCAAATGACCCCGCCCCATCATTTGTAATCTAGTAACATTAATTATGTTTCCTTTCTATATAGGGTGTTTTGTTTCTGAAGCTTTAAAAGTATGTCCTAATTAGAGTTGACATGACAGTGATGTAATCTATAAAGACAATTCTAATGTTATTCGGAACTATTGTTCTGTTTGTGACATCATGATATTCTCTCTCCAGACTGTCAGGTTGTGGAATCACTGAGGAAGGCTGTGCTTCTCTGGTCTCAGCTCTGATGTCAAACCCCTCACATCTGAAAGAGCTGGATCTGAGTAACAATGACCTGAAGGATACAGGGGTGAGGCAGCTCTTTGATTTGGTTAAAGATCCACAATGTAAACTGGAGACTCTGAGGTGAGTAATAATAAACAACAACACAATTTACAAAACAAAAATATACATGACAACAACACAACAGAAGTACATCAAATCAAAAGGAATACAAACATCTGCTGTGTTTCCATCTACTCTGAGCTGGCAGCAGGTCCAAGCCTCCATCCCTGGTAAAGACCAAACCCGGTCAGACATTCCTGCCAGCCTGAAATGAAACACCACAACTTACAGGGCCACCATTACAAAATAAATATCCTGACATAATAAATAATAAGGTTCTGTTAGTCCAATTATACTAAACATTGGAAGTAATCTTCATTCCACCCCTCTGTTGTCCATAATTCTCGCTATATATTATACCACTCTTTCTTTGTGAAGATATCCCTCCATTCTACCATGTTGTCTCATAGGGACTTGAACTTCCCCATCTGTAACTTTTCTTCAGGATTTACCTGGTTGCAGAATACTGACGCTGCCCAGAGATCTAGCAAATTGCAGAACAATTAGTCTCAGTACTGCCTGGGTGGAAGTCACCCAGAGCTGCCATGTCACATTGTCCTCTAGCGACTCCTTGTCGTAGAGTGGTCGGCTGTAATCTCTTTCATGGAGGTTTTGTTTCTGCATTTGTTTGTCATGTATTGACAATGTCAGTTTATAAAGTAAGTCCTAATTAGAGTTGACATGACAGTGATGTAATCTATAAAGACTATTCTAATGTTATTCTGAACTATTGTTCTGTTTGTGACATCATGATAATCTCTCTCCAGACTGTCAGGTTGTGGAATCACTGAGGAAGGCTGTGCTTCTCTGGTCTCAGCTCTGATGTCAAACCCCTCACATCTGAAAGAGTTGGATCTGAGTAACAATGACCTGAAGGATACAGGGGTGAAGCAGCTCCCTGATTTGGTTAAAGATCCACAATGTAAACTGGAGACTCTGAGGTGAGTAATAATAAACAACAACACAATTTACAAAACAACAATATACATGACAACAACACAACAGAGGGACAACAAAACAGAAGGGAATACAAACGTCTGCTGTGTTTCCACCTCCACCTGCTCTGAGCTGCCAGCAGGTCCAAGCCTCCATCCCTGGTAAAGACCAAACCCTGTCAGACATTCCAGCAGTCCTGGAAGTAAACACACCACAACTTACAGGACCACTATTAAAAAAAAAATATCCTTACATAATAAGTAATAATGTTCTGTTAGTCCAAGTATAGTAAACATTGGAACTAATCTTCATTCCACTTCTCTGTTGTCCACTGATCCACATCTCATTCTCGGTATGTTTTTATTTTAACTTTTGAAGTCACACAGAGCTGCCATGTCACATCGTCCTCTAGCGACTCCTTGTGGTTGAGTGGCCGGCAGTAATCTCACTCATGGAAGTTTTGTTTCTGTAAAGGGAGTTACATTTGTGTAACTGTGTCAGTAGATAGAGTATGTCGTAAATAGAGTTGACATGACAGTGATGTAATCTATAAAGACTATTCTAATGTTATTCTGAACTATTGTTCTGTTTGTGACATCATGATAATCTCTCTCCAGACTGTCAGGTTGTAGAATCACTGAGGAAGGCTGTGCTTCTCTGGTCTCAGCTCTGATGTCAAACCCCTCACATCTGAAAGAGCTGGATCTGAGTAACAATGACCTGAAGGATACAGGGGTGAAGCAGCTCTCTGATTTGGTAAAAGATCCACAATGTAAACTGGAGACTCTGAGGTGAGTAAGAATAAATAACAACACAATTTACAACACAACAATATACATGACAACAACACAACAGTGGGACAACAAAACAGAAGGGAATACAAACGTCTGCTGTGTTTCCACCTCCATCTGCTCTGAGCTGCCAGCAGGTCCAAGCCTCCATCCCTGGTAAAGACCAAACCCTGTCAGACATTCCAGCAGGTCTGGATGGAAACACACCACAACTTACAGGACCACTATCACAAAATAAATATCCTGACATAATAAATAACACTGTTCTGTTAGTCCAAGTATAGTAAACATTGGAACTAATCTTCATTCCACCCCTCTGTTGTCCACTGATCCACTATTTATTAGGGGTCCTTGACAGAGGAACCATATTGTTATTGTGAGTTTTATTATTCTTTCGGCCCATAACTCAAAAAAGTACATGGTAACTTTTACCTAACTTGACCATGTCTTCTATAGCCCCTGACACACTACCCTACTGACCAATGCCCCAGTTCGACCATCAGGGGCGCTACAGTACACCCCCTAAAATTAGGGATTTCACAATGATTCCATTTCCACCCCGTTTGACTTAGAATGCTGCAAAATTTGTGTACATGCCTCATTCCTCATGAGGAACAAAAAGCCTCAAGAACCCATAAAGTCCGCCATGATGGATTTTTCCCCATTATGCAAATTTCCCAAAACCTTCAAAAATGTTCTTCTATTCGCCCGTCACTCCGATTGACTAGCCACAATAATGTGTGGGATGACTGTCTGTCTATAGGGACTTCAGGAATAAGACATTCGTAGCAAGATGGCCGAGAAAATGGCTAACAAGTGAAACACTTTGTGTAACGCACAATAACTGAGCGGCTCTCTATATGAAAACAAAGACTTACGGATATATCGGTTCAGTCCACATGAAGAGGACATCCCCATGAACTAAACTATCAATGCCTGAGTCTGTCGGTCAAAACACAACCAAATTACAGGTTGCTGAAATCTGACAGTTTTTGTTACAAGCTAACCGTTAATGCGTTCACACACAAAAATATTAACTATAAATCAGCTGTCACTCCAATTGACTAGCCACTTTACAATCACGTCTGGGATGACTGCCTGTCTATAGGGTCTTAAGGAAGAAGACATTAGTTGCAAGAAAGGGGCATGTCTATGTACATTTTCATATTGTCTTTATTTCTGTGTGTTCGGGATCAGCCCCGCTGCTCCATATGTTAAAAATGGATGCCCTTTGGTGTACATGCCTTACTTCCCATGATGAACAAAAAATCCTCTGGGACGCATAAGATTTTCCATAATGGAATGTCTTGTACAGTCCAGATTTGGGAAAATGTACAGAACACAATTACTCCCAAACCGCTGGTCCAATTCACTTGCTTTTTGGCTTGACATGTGTAGAATGACTGTTTTTCAATTGTATATCTAGGAAAAACGAATATAAAACAAAATGGCTGAAGGGGGCGTCTTTAAGTAAATGTAGATAATGACTTAATTTATATTAGTCTAAATAATTGTCATTTTGACTGATGGTCTTTCAGACCTGACAGGATTCAAGATGACATCGCTCTGTAGTATCTTAAAAAGGTTTCACTTTGATTTGTGAAAAAATTACAGAGTAAGAGTTTGATAAACTTGAGTCAATTGGACCCCAAATAAAAGTGTCTAATGCTAATGATGCTGGCTCTTTGTCTCTTGAACTCCTGCTTTAATTGACTTGATTCCTTGATTGACAGGTGTCAAATTATTGTCTTTCAACTTGAAATAAAAGCAATATTAATACATACAAATTCACTTGTAAGCATGCTAGCTGTTGTTCGTGAAGCGTTCCAGCCAACCAGTCATTTTGACAAATAGAAAGGTTAGCATTATTAGCATGATTGCTATAGTTTGTGAAGCTTTCCAGTCATTTACATTTAAGTCACTTGTTGGCAAAAGTTAGCTTCATTAGCATAATTGCTCTCGTGACACAGAATGCATTGCGGCACACGAATAGTCTAGCCTACTAGACATATTCACTTCATTGTCACACTTTTCCACAACCTTCTAAAAGCAACCATATCAATCACATTATAATCATTTAACAAATGCTCTTATACAAATCAACCTACCTTTAGTGCTCGAAAAAGTTCCTTGCCCAAAGATCCAACAGACATTAGTTTTAATAGGGAATTAAAGAAAAAACCTTCAAATTATGCCATTCCATAACCACTGAAACCATAACTAACATTGACCTGCCTGACCTGACTTTTTTTCTCTAATTGATGCCATTTCAACACAGATAGACCATGAAAACCCAATATTTTTTCACATGCCTCATTTCTCATCCCTTGCTTCCCAATAGGAGGACCCCGCCCCATTGTTGCTTGCAACTATATTTCTCACTGTATTTTGTTCCACTCTTTCTTTGTGAAGATATCCCTCCATTCTACCATGTTGTCTCATAGAGACTTGAACTTCCCCATCTGTAACATTTCTGCAGGAATTGCCTGGTTACAGAATACTGACGCTGCCCAGGGATCTAGTATATTACAGAGCAATTAGTTTCAGTGCTGCCTGGGTGGATGGGTGGAAGTCACACAGAGCTGCCATGTCACATTGTCCTCTAGCGTCTCCTTGTGGTTGAGGGCCGGCTGTAATCTCAGTCATGGTTGTATAGTTTCCTTCACACTTGAATCAGCTAAACACTTTCTGGTTGTGTTAGCAGTGTGATACAATCAGACTTGGTGAAACATGCTAGTAGGCCTCCATGTTTAATGAACAAAACAAACATCTCTCAGTAACACAACATTTAAGTGTCACTTTAGTCTTCTTCAGAGTCATCATCTTCCTCCTCAGACGTCTCCTTCTCATCTTCATGTTGGGTCTTTCTGTTCTTCTCTACTCTTTCCATGAAATCTGGCCTCCTCGTTCTGACGCTGGCCTGATGCCACAGATGTATGGCTGAGTCGGGATCAAAGTGTTCAATGTCAGGGCTGGACAGGTCAGATAGTGTGTCCGGCCTCAGATATGACCTCCAGTCACTCTTCACTTGTTTCATCAATTTGAAACCACGTTCATAGTCTGCTGTTGAGGCTGGAATACACAGTAATACATTGACAAGCTGAAGGAAATCAGGGCACTGGCCTCCCAGTCTCTGATTTATCTCTGGCCAGGTCAGCTAGTCCAGGGTTTCCCAACCTTTTTCCCAGGGGACCCAAATTTTCCATGTGTTACATTACACGAACCCCCCCTCCCCAATGCCGCAAATTCACACAAAAAATACAGTCATTTTAAATGTTCCGTTTTAATTAAAATTGCTATAGTTAACATCATCAAAATGAACTGGAATAGAGTCAATCTAAGAACTGCATTGTTGTTTTACAGTAAATTGAGTAACTGACAGCTTGTCTAAAACAGGTGACAATCTGTGCCTCGAGTTTTGTAGCACATTTTTCTACACCACTAAGTACCAGAATTAAAATCTTATACATGTATTAATATTATGCACACGTTAATTATAACAACTATTTACACAGTTAGTGATAACAGTTCTACCTGGAGCTTTGGCCCAGTATTTGTCCTGCAAATACTGGGCAGCAGTAGGATGTCAGGTGTTATTTTTGTGACAGCCAGACGAAAGTCATTGTGCACATCCAATCGATTGCGTGCTTTTGTTTTGATTGTAACAAGTGCGCTAAAAGCAGTCTCAGACAGGTATGTTGTGGTGAACGGCAGAATTACGCATGTTGAGGCATGAAGTGCCAGCTTTGGAGCGATGGTTGGGCCTTTAACAAGCCAGAACTTTTTGTATCCATGTTCAAGAAAATATCTGGATTTCCAAAAGCTCATCCTCAGCTTGGAGATTCTCAACGTCCTCTTCTTTTGCAATGAATGGGTCCATTACCCATACGTTTTTGGCAACGTAGTTATCTACATCTGAGAACCGGGATTTCATTTCTTCTTGTAGCCGCTCCATGTGGCAGGTGAATTCTCGGACCAAAACGGTGGATATTTGGACTCCAGACTGTTTCTGCAATGACGGAAAATGTTGTAGCTCTCCTTTCTGTAGTTTGTTTTTCCGATATTCAATTTTACGCGCAAAGGCATCCACTGTCTCCTTGCATTCCAACACATTCGCATCTGCGCCCTGCATGCGTGTGTTTGTGTCATTATACAGCCTGAATATATCTGCTAGATATGACGTTTTAATAAGAAATTCGTCTGTCATTCTTTCGGACAATTTTGGGTTGTGGATAGTCAAAAACTCTTTAATCTTAACTTGAAGTTCAACAAAACGTGCAAGCACTTGACCGCGCGAAAGCCAGCGCACATCGGTGTGGAGGAGGAGTGTTTGGTGCGCCTCATCCTCACACAGTTCGGCAAAGAGCCTCTTGTTGGTTGGGCGAGCTTTTATAAAGTTCACTATCATGATGACTGTTTTGAGTGTCTCATTTAGCTCTTCGGACAGGTGTTTGCTCGCTAATGCCTGTCGATGTATCATACAATGAAACACTACGCAGTGTGGAGCCTTTTCCTTCAGGCGGCTATTGAAGCCTTTGTTCTTCCCCATCATAGAGGCTGCCCCGTCAGTACAGCACGCAATAACATTTGCATAGGGAAGACCGTGCTTTGTAAAATAACCATCAACTGCCCCAAAAATATCTTCTCCTTGGGCGGTTGTGGTCAGATTTACAGACATAAGTATGTCTTGTTTTACATCGGTTTCCTCAATGTACTGCACATACACAATCAGCGCAGCCTCGTCTGCCACCGTGGTAGTTTCATCCAGTTGGATAGAAAAGGGTCCCCTTTTCAACTTTTATATTAATGTATTTTCAACGTTTGCAGACATTCTATCAATTCTGTCTTTTATAGTATTGTCGGACAGCGGTACGTTTTTAAATTTGTCAGCAACCTGTGGACCACATAATATTTCTACCATTTTAAGGCAAGCAGGTTTGATGAGCGTTTCCCCGATGGTGTGTGGTTTTTTGGCTTGTGCTATCAAGAGCGCGCATTCAAAAGATGCGACAGTGGACTGCTTGTGATCACTTCCAACCCTTGCAAAAATATCCTGAATGTTCTGAGGCCGATTTGCCATGACGAGTTCTCTCTTTCTAATAAAAAACTCTGGGTTTTCCCAGAGTCTCGGGATGTTTAGTATCCTTGTGTCTCTTCAATTTGCAGGGTTTCATGCTTTCGTTAGCCAGTTTCTCCCCGCAAGTGACACACTCAATCCGGATCTTGTCCATTGCTAAAATGAAACCAAAATCAATAAAATTGTCCTGGTAAGCCCTCATTTTCTTTTTGACCGACAAAGAGTTGCATTCTCCCTGACGTTTAGTCATACTTTTTTGCTAGTTTTTTAAAGCACATGTAGGATAAACGTTACTTTCTAGCTAGCAGACTCGTTAGCAATGTTCAAATGGTAGAGATGTTACAGCTACGGTGTCTGAAAGGTGTCTAAAAGCTATGGGCTCGTTGTGAATTTATGGTGAAGATTAATATTTAATAATCCTGCAAAACATCTTTTTTTCCATTGACAAATGAAACACTAGTCCATTTACACTATCGAATTGTAGAATTTTTTTTAATTTTATTTTTTTACTTTCTTTTATTTAAATCAGGCCAGGCGACCCACCAGCAAACTCTGGCGCCCCCTTGTGGGGGTCGGGCCCCCCAGGTTGGGAAACGCTGAGCTAGTCCATGTTCGGATGCTGCTGATACAAATTGCTCTTAAGGAATGTCTACTGGTCTGGAATCAGATCCAAATGGTCCCCAGAGGAGGCCAAAGGTGGACCAAAGTGCTTTATAAGACACTCCACATATGCATCTCCAAAATCTGCAGACACACACAAGGAAAACTTAAGGTTGCACAAACAGTAAAAGGTTTCAACTTCAAGATGTAAAATACATGTCATTTTAAAAATGCTTGATAATTATGGGATAAGATTTGGGTCAATAAAAATGAATGAAACTTTTGTGAAAACGAACAAAAAATATGCATAAACACCAAACATTTTTACATTGTCTTAAAAAACTGCATTCTTTGATTAAAACTGTCACTTTCGCTTGTCTCGTACACTCGTTTCCAGCGTACCTCCCAGTGTTTTCCCAGTGACCTGCCTGTGCTTTATTCCTTGTGACCAGTTTCTGTCCCCGACTACGGATCTGCCTAATCCCATACTAAATCATACGATTGTTTATTACCTGGTCTCCGCCTCCGTGTCTGCGCTTAGGTCCTTTACTCTGGTCGTGATAGCATTACCTGTGGGACAGAGAGTTCCACCTTATCCTGAGCATCTCCATCTAAAGGCAGTAAAAAAACAGTATGTTTTTAACAGCATTTATAGAATCACTTCTTATACTCGTATTACAATACACAAACCATTTGTGATTTATTCCTATAATCAAAGCTGAATTTTCAGAATCATTACTCATTTAATTTTCATTTTATATGAAAGAGGACGATGTACATGAATCAACATTACAGTAATGTAAACGTACCCGAGTTAGCTCTTAAGTGCTAATTTTCATCGGCAGTCCTCCAGCCAGATGTACATAAGGCAACCTTAAATAGTCACAGTTATTGACTCACAAAATAAAATTACATACCACCATGAAATTCAAGTAAGAATAAAAAAATAAAAATAATATAACATGTATAGATGCACACAGAGAGAATTAGTGCCTACTAGTTTGGCTCTCTACAAGCCATTTTTTACATTATTTTTGGATGAAAAGAATGACAGACTCTCTGATGTTTTCTGGTACTTTGTTCCATTGCTGACATGCCCTTACGGAGAAAACAGCCTGACCAAAAGCTTCCAAAAGCTCCATTCTTCAGTGTCACATAATCCTTCAGAAATTATTCTAATAGGATGCTAAGAAACTTAGCAATGTTATGCTTCACATCTGCAAGAGTCAAGTCATCATTCATGGACAAATTTCATTTCCCCAATCCAGCCTTGGAATTGGCTGGTTTGAAATTGGCTGGTTTACTACAGTTAGGTAAACGCCTTTTGGACCCCCTCTTAAGAAATGGGAAAGACCTACAAGATAATGAAATCAAAATGTATCAAAACATAAAACAATATAAATAAAAATCTATACTCCGTGTCTATCAGGAACTCAGTCGAACTCATAAGTTTCTCAGATTTCTATATATATATACATATATATATATTATTATTATTATGGGACAGATAGCTTATGCTATTATGTGGCCTTATGTTGCTTGGATAAAAACATCTGATAAGTGCATACATGGCTACATGTGAAGATATTGCATTGCAAATAGTAAGTGTCATTGTTTTTAGTTATGACTGCAAACTGAAACCTGGCCATCTCTTGGTCCACAGTTTGGCACTGTCCTGAGCGCTGTCCCTGACTCTGCCTTGTGCTGG
>CM055745.1:13667795-13684810 GCA_029465975.1 Dallia pectoralis
CATATGCATATCATATGGCAGCTGCAATCTATTGAGTTCAAATAAATACCAAATGTTCTAAAAATACTGTATATAGCAGGGGTCCCCAAACTTTTTTCTGTGAGGCCACATCATTTTCCTTTTCCAAATGGGGCCGGGTCGGTCTGTAACGAAAAAATGACATGGGCCAGAGTGACTACCAGTATCATTGTGAGATTCTAATATGATTATAAATGTATTATGCCTCCTAATGCTAGATTAACATTAGTTTATTTTTCTTATGCACCTACATACAAATGAACATTACATTTAAGAGATTTTTCATATTTATTGCTATTGAAATTAAAACATACAATCAGTGTGAACTGTGGGCTTGCTTCTGGCTGGTGAGATGTCCAATGTCAAATTCCATTCCTGTCACAGTCAGTCAAAGACTGATGCAAATGTTCATCAGTGGGTCTTGATCTTATGGGAGTTTTCATCAGTTTCATGCGTGAAAAGGTTTGCTCACAGATGTACGTGCTGCCAAAAAGTGTGGACATTTCCATCGCATGCCTTTGATGTTTGGGTATGTCTCGTTAGGGAGGGCCTTTATATAATTCAATGAGACTGTTGGGTTTCATAGTGTCGGGCGCAGATTGTATTCTTTTGAACACAGATACTGTTTCGTGACCGATGAGGCAAACAGCCTTTCTTTGCATTGAACAAAAAAAATCACTTGTCCACTGTCGGTTAAATACCTGTATTCGGAATCAACTTTTCTCTTTCTCAACCGTTTGGCCATTTTGTTGTGTCTAATTTTTCTTGCTGGTGCGGTGCACCTGACATAAGAGAGAAACCCTTGCGTGCTCACCGCAGATATGATTACCGTACTGTTTGCACAATAGGGCGCACTTAAAAGCCTGTAATTCTCAAAAACAACAGTTTGCCTTATAATCCGAGCGCCTTATTTATGGATTAATTCTGGATTTTGCTTACTGACTGCGCTAAGTCAAAACTTTTAGTACAACATTGGTAAACAACAAAGCCGCACCGCTTGCAGCATTACGGTACCGTAGCCAGGAGCGGTCGCGGAGAATACTGCCATACTGTGCTTCACCAAAACAGCAACACAGACACTGACTCGGATAAAGACGAGAGGGGATTCTGACTTATCTGACAGTTTTTTCGCTTAATGCAAATTATATTCCGGTGCACTTAATATATGAAAAAGACTGAAAATAGACCATTCATTGACAATGCGCCTTATAATCTAGTGCACCATATAGTGCGAAAAATACCTTTTTTTTTCAAAATATGTCTCTGGCATTCGTCAGAGGGCCGGTCAAATGAGGCGGGCCGGATTCGGCCCGCGGGCCTTAGTTTGGGGAACCCTGGTATATAGTGTTTTATTCTTCAATAAGTTAATATAAACATCTTTGGCGTTAAATGTTATAGAACGTAATAGCGTTTAGAAACATAAACAAAATAATGTCAGTTACTTAAGTAAGTAACTAATTACTTTTAAATGTGGCAACTGGAGTTACTAACTCAATTACTTTTTGGGAGAAGTAATTTGTAACTGTAACTAATTACTTTTTTTAAGTATGATGACCAACACTGATTGTATGCAGCCCCCACTTCCCATAAAAACTGACAAATGATGTTATGACCTTAAATGTGCAGCTTCAAATCATGGCTCGCTAGCTGTGGTAAAAATGTTCTTATGCCAAGTGAGAGGAGAATAAACAATAGCTTATCAGCCGAAGATAAAGAGGTGGACCTAAGACTATGGTTAGTGACAGATTGGATTGTATTGGATCTGGATTGATTGGTGAAAGGACAAGTCAGAGCATTCAGCAGAAACAGTGCCAACAAAAATAGAATGAGCAGCAAGAGACAAAAGACAAGACACACAACAAACACACGGGACAAAGATTTCAGCCAGTAGTACTTACATAGTATACATGGCAACAGTCTCATGCAATACTCTTATTATTTTGTGCCTGTATTGTGGAACTCTTTGGACCTCCTCTTTGGCATCCAGCTTTGCTTGAAGCTCTTTAGGGAATGATGGGAGGACATAAACATTGGGCAGTCTCCCAACGGACTGAGAACTAATTCAAAGAAAAAAAAAGACAATTTACGCCTGTTAGTTTGTTATAGTTAGTACTACGGTAGCCGAGAGGGGTCACACTCACATGTGACCCCTCAGCCACCGTAAAGTACAACGATATTTTTCAATTTCTTTAAAACAGGTAAGTATGAGAGCTTCATGGATATTATCAAAAGAACATTCTGTCAGTAATTACTCACCCACATGTTGTTCCAACCTGAGAACCGTAAGACTTTTTGTTCATCTTCGGAACACAAATTAAGATATTTTTATTAAATCTGAGAGCTGGATCACACATGTTGGAACAACATGAGCATGAGTAATTACTGACAGAATTTTCATTTCACTAACCCTTTAATAAAAGGGAGTTGGTGTTGCAGTTGAATGAAACTCAACACTTGCCCGTAGCAGCATCAACATCTAGCACTTGAAATGTAATTGTGTGCATCTCTTCTGTGTCCATCTCCTCTGTAAGAATAAATAATGATATGGCCTTCATAAATCACCTTTACATCAATAACATTGAGGTGCTGTGTGTGTGTGGGGGAAGGACGGGGGGCGACGACATAGTGACATGGTGAATGAGACGGTAACAAGGTGGAAGGATGGTGGGAGACCTAGGGCTACATGTGCTGTGAGTAGCCGTTACATGGACAGCCTCTACCCATGTTGGGTTGTGTGTTGCTTTGAGTGGGGAGAGGCCTCTCCGTGTCCAGGCTCTTACTCTGTCGCACTATTTGTAGAAACTTGGCCTGCTTTTTGAACGAGCCTTGAATAGATGGTCTAGCATTGAGTCAGTTAAGCCCAGGTGTACCGTCTCCATCCACTTCATTTTCTAAAGGAATAATAGCACATTGAATTTGATCATTACTCATGCATTATGGGAAATTCAAAATTCCACAGATTTAATTTGTACCATAGAGCAGTGTTTCTCAAATACGGGTAATCTACTAGGAATACTTTGGAGTATGTGATTTTTTTGCAAAAAATACTAAATTAAAAATATGTCATGCATAATTCCATTCAATAATTTTACTACAATAATTAATTAATTAAGGACGGATTCTATATTTGAAATGTAGCATTTAAATATTTTTTTGTTAAAAAAGGCTGTTTAGTATATATCGGACTGTATTCTTCCTCTTTTTATAAAAAAGGTCCTACCAAAATTGTTTTGCACTGGTTAGGGGGTACTTGTCTTAAAAAAGCAATTTAAAAGGGGGTACAATGTTGAAGAAAGTTTGAGAAACACTACTGTAGAGAAGACCGGGAATTCTAACATAGACGCCATCTTCTAACGTTTTGTATTACACAGTTCCACGTGCACAAATGAAATCAAACATCATCCAACATCTTCAACCAATAAATATACAATACCCGTACACCTAAACACTTACATAATTGATTATCTATATAGCTGCAGCAATATTTGGGCAACAACTTAACTTTAACTCGAAAGTCGTTGGCTGTATGAGGGAAACGATAGCTGTAGCCAACTCTAAGCTAGCTAGCTAACAAATAAGTCCCGATATAATGTTAGCTTGATCTAACTGTAGCTAACGTGCGCTAGCGTTAGCTAACGTTACGTTAGCAGATGCTGATCAGCCAACTTTAATCAGCGGGCCACAAGTGTCACTTTCAAATGTACGTTAGCTACTCACCTCTGAATTTCTGCGCTTCTCCTTCTGTCATTGTTAAACCACCGTCTATCAATATTTGGATCAGCTCATTTGAGGATAAAGTTGACAGGGCAGAGCTGTCAAGCGTCCAGCAGGCTCCAACGACTGTCGCCAATCAGAGTGAAAGAAAGAGGCGTGAGGACTGACCTAGAACACGAATACCGCCGGCGCGAAAAGTGATACTTCCGGTCGCGCCGCTACCGCTCGCCGATTGCCATTCATTCTAAAAATAGACTGTGAACAGCTTTTTTTCTCTGTCATTAATATATCTGACAAAACAAAGTAAGAATAGTAGATGCTGTCGTTTTGTTGATAGTTTTCAAGGGAGCTGTGAAAAGATCAGATAGACCAACAACAGGACAATTTTTTACAGTTTTCGCCATCTTATTCATCACTAAATTCACTTATGAGAACGTTTTAGGCGAAATGAACTGTTTAGATTTTGAATATAGACAGTCTTGTGAAAATTGATGCCGAATTGACAATTTGCTTAAAAGTTTTTGGAGTTGAGAAGCTCCATAAAGTGAGGCGACCGCCGGCAGGCGTCTGCCCGGCCGCTAGCTCGTCGCTCGGCCAGTCCTGCTCAGAGACCCCGCTCTGAGCTGGAGGTCTCGCAGACCGGTCTCGTAAATAAGAGTCTTATTTTGACGTTGACGGTTTGTTTTATTTAAATATCACAACACATGTCCATCATAAGATTAACGGAAACCTGTGGTTAACTGTCTTTCCGGAGTTAAATTCCACAAGTTGGCCGATCATTACACACACACACGGCCACAGCGCAGCAGGCAGAGGCGGGGGAGAGAGAAATACCCGTTTCTCTTCGGCAGAAATTATGACAAAGGCTCTATCAGTCTTAGAAAAGGCACACATAAGTGCCTATCCTTTGAATTGAATAAGGTACTTTTTTTGTACCCTACAGGATGTTTACCCGAAAGGTACTTGTTAGTACCCAATGGGAACACGATAGGACCTTTAATGGTACATTTGTGAATGTTGTACCTTAACTATTACTTTATATAACAATGTACCTTTTCAAAAGGTACCTATATGTACCGTGTACCCCTTTTCTTGGAAAAGGTACTTTTGGTACTCAGATGGATACATGTTTGTACTTTTGCTGGCACATTTGTGAAATTTGTACCCTAAAGTACTTAATTGTACCCTCACTGTACCTTTATTTCTGAGAGTGTAGGCAAGCTAATTAAAACGTATTAATTTAAAAAAATTAAAATCGTAATCGTGTTACAGGGTGCACTCACTGCGGATACCACTGTGCGAACTGTCTTCTGACACGGTAAAGGCCATGCGACTCGCTTGATGTCTACACTTTTTTTACACAGATGCAGACATCCAGCGAGTCGCATAGCCTTAACCGTGTCAGAAGACAGTTCGCACAGTGGTATCCGCAGTGAGTGCACCCTGTAACACGGTTACGATTTTCAACTTCACAATGCAGGCAACACGTAGGTCGCAAAACTGACTGACTTCCCTCTATACGAGTGTGTAACACTGCGGAAAGTACTTTAGTCATCCACTAGTTGGCGGCACCTCTTTTAGTATGAACGAAAAGATATAAACAGGAAGTGTCTGAATAAGATTCATTTATTGTTTTCAATATTTAAGATCGGCGAATCTATCACATCTATCATTTGGGAATTCTAATGGGGTCAAAAATGATTTCAATTCATAATAAAAATGTTGGACCTTTAGACTTTTTTTCACTAAACGAATCTTGGGAAAGTTGCCGTCCCGACAAAGTCCTATTGAACGTATGCCGTAGCAATTTAAATATTAGTCATTCTGTAAATTAACAATGTGAATCACATATAACATAAATCTTGCGCAGTATGGATCCTTAAGCTTTATATAATTACAAATGAATTGATATTGCTAAATTAGACATTATTAAAATATTGTAGAGGAGGTGGGAATATTAGGCAAAGGAGACAACTTTTGTATTTGGCCACTGAACTCCTAAACCGTTGAATTCCATCCAGCTAAACCAAACAAAGTTAGTTGCTAAACAAAACTCCAATCGCCGCAGCTTGCTAGGAATGTCGGGCTTATTTTACAATTTCTAGCAAGCGTCAACGTTGCTAAACTGACTAGCAGACATTAACTATAATGAGGCAAATAGCAAAGTTATCTACATTCCAAAACACTTGCTAACTATATATGGGAAAACTACATTTACATTTACATTTTGTGCATTTAGCAGACGCTCTTATCCAGAGCGACTTACAATAAGTGCAGGCATTTCACATATAGCTAAAACACACATAAAAAGGCAATAAGTACATTGTTCCTGGGTGGGTGCAGGGGGAAGTGCTAGAGATAGAAGAATGATTCGGTAGTGAAGTTTCAAACAGTCGAGAGTTGTGGAGCTCCATTTATGGAGCTACTGGAGGTACAGTTTGAAGAGGAATGTTTTTAGACGTTTTTGAAGATTGGTAGAGAGTCCGATGATCTGATCTCCAGAGTGGAGTTGTTCCACCATTGCGGGGCAAGCACGGAGAACAATTTAGACTGAGCAGATCGAGAGTTGCCCTCCCGTAGGGATGGCACTACCAAGAGGCCTGAGGTGGCAGAACGAAGTGCTCGCGTTGGTGTGTACGGCTTGATTAGTGACTGGATGTAGGAGGGGCGGTTCCTCTTGCTGCCCCATAGGCTAGCACCATGGTTTTGTAGTGGATGCGTTCTTCGACCGGGAGCCAGTGTAGTGTGCGGAACAGCTGAGTGACGTGGGAGAACTTTGGTAGATTGAAGATCAGGCGGGCTGCTGCAATTTGAATGAGTTGCAGGGGTTTGATGGCGCACACTGGGAGACCAGCCAGAAGGGAGTTGCAGTAGTCGAGACGGGAGATGATAAGTGCCTGGATCAGCACTTGCGCGGCTTCCTGCGTAAGATACGGCCTTACTTTCCGAATGTTGTAGAGCATGTACCTGCAAGACCGGGACACCGCCTTGATGTGTGCAGAAAATGAGAGGGAGTTGTCAAGGGTCACGCCAAGGTTTTTCCCACATTGGGTAGCAGGGACTGTGACGTTGTCCACCGTAATGGACAGATCCTGGAGCGGGCAGGCTCTTCCTTTGAAGAAGAGCAGTTCAGTTTTACCTAGGTTGAGTTTCAGATGGTGTGCAGACATCCAGGCCGAGATGTCAGTCAGACATGCAGAGATACGGGATGCCACCTGGGTTTCAGACTGTGGGAATGAGAAAAACAGTTGGGTATCATCAGCATAGCAGTGATAGGAGAGGCCATGTGAGGATATGACAGAGCCAAGAGACCGGGTGTATAAGGAGAAAAGGAGAGGGCCTAGGACCGATCCTTGGTGGACCCCATTGACCAGGGGCTGCATGTTCAACGGCGAGCCTCGCCACACCACCTGGTAAAAACGGTCCGACAAGTACGAGGAAAACCAGGAATGCACCGCTCCTGAGATCCCCAGGTCAGAGAGGGTGGAGAGCAGGATCTGATGGTTTACTGTGTCGAAGGCAGCAGATAGGTCTAGTAGAATGAGAACAGAGGAGAGAGAGTTGGCTTGGGCCTTGCGTAGGGCTTCAGTTACACAGAGCAGCGCTGTTTCAGTTGAGTGGCCCGTCTTGAATCCTGACTGGTTAGGGTCCAGGAGATTGTTCTGCGAGAGGTAGGAGGACAGTTGGTCAGCTACGACGCGTTGAGCGTTTTGGAAAGGAAGGACAACAGGGACACAGGTCTGTAGTTGTTGACATCCGACGGGTCGAGAGACGGTTTCTTGAGGAGCAGAGTCACTCTGGCCATCTTGAAGTCAGAAGGGACACATCCTGAGGTTAGAGAAGTGTTTATTAGAGATGTGAGATATGGAAGAAGGTCCGTGGAGATGGACTGGAGGAGTGGGAAGGGATAGGGTCAAGCGGGCATGTTGTCGAACGGCTGGATTGGACCAGTTGCAGGGTGACTTCCGGACTGAGCGTGGAGAAGGAACTCAGACCAGGGACAGAGTCAGTGTGAGGGGAAATAGCGATTTCTGGGCGAATGGGTGAATGATGCTCGAATGTTGTCCACTTTCTGTTGAAAGTGGGTAAGAAAGTTGTCAGCTGAAAGGGACGATGACGGAGGAGGTGGAGGAGGGGTGAGGAGTGTGGAGAACGTGGAGAAGAGCTTTTTAGGGTTGGAAGCGGAGTCCTGGAATTTCCGGTGATAGAAAGCAGCTTTAGCAGTGGTCAGATTAGAGTTGAAGGCGGTGAGGAGGGACTGGAGGGAAGCCAAGTCGCTTTGAATTTTGGTGGATCTCCATTTCCGCTCGGCTGCACGAAGTTCTCTCCTGTGGCTACGTAGGGTTTCATTTAGCCACGGCACAGGAGGTGCGGCTCGGGCTGGCCGGGAGGAAAGAGGGCAGAGCGAGTCATAGGATGTAGATAGCGATGCTAGAAGGGTGGAAGAGGCAGATTCCGTAGACAGGAGGGAGAAGGATTCGGGAGACGGGAGGGATGAAAGAACAGAAGCAGCAAGATCAGATGGGGAGAGGGAACGTGTGTTCATGCGACCCACCACCAGGCTGGGAGTTGATGATGCACGAGAAGAGAGGGAGAGGGAAAATGAGACTAGGAAGTGGTCCGATAGCGGTAGGGGTGTGGTCTTAAAGTTGGTCAGAGGCATAGTCTCCAATCCTACAGTCACCACCCCCTCCTCTCCTATTGATTCCTTTATATGTCACTCCTATATCAGCCCGTATCCCACTCCACTCCACCTCCCAGTAACAGCGTCCAGACAGACCCTCTCTACACAACACCTGTTGATAGTAGTCAAATCTCTCTGGGTGATCAGGATACGGCTGCTCCTCTCTCCTACATGTCACCTTTCTGTTCTCCTCAGACAGAGAGAGTTTTCTGTTTACTGTGTTTGGGTCCAGTGTGAGATCACACACATCGATTGATAAGACACAATATTACACATCATCATTCATATTATACACACACATTTGATGGATGAGACACAATATTACACATCATCATTCATATTATACACACACATCTGATGATCAGATGTGTGTGTATAATATGAATGATGATGATTACACATCATCATTCATATTATACACACACATCTGATGGATGAGAGACAATATTTAACATATTCATTCATATTATACACACACATCTGATTGATGAGACCAAGACACAATTACATATTTTGTCACAAGTGGTAAGTTAGGTACTGCACTGTCTGGTTTCGGGTGCACCACTTCCTGGTTCACGTTGATTAGTCACAGCTGTTTTGTATTGGATCATTAAGTCAGGGTATAAAGGGATTGATAGGAAGTCACCTGGTTGCTGTTAATTTTTTCCATGTCACATAATTATATATTGAGGTGAGTGTTTATTTCAAGTGCTAGTTGGTTTTGGAATGACTTATTATACGACGCTATATATGCGCACTTTCATTTCCGTTTTACACCAGTTTAGCATTGTCGCCGCTCACGGTTTGTTAAAATTTGGATTATAGTAATAAACCTTTATTGGAATGGATTTCATGTCTCTGCAAATGGCTTTTCGCACTACACCTTAAAGCAACCGTGACATATTTATATTATACACACATGTTGTATTTCTTTAGTAAAATATATTGGTAATTAAAACACACAAACACAGAATGAAACAAACTTATACACCCGTATGTGAACACACACACACACACATATATGTTCTGTAAAATAAATCACTTACATTTCTTCAGTCCTGATTTCAACCTCTTCTCTCCACAATGATTCAGACTGTGGAAGAAGAGGAGCAGACATTCAGTGACACACAACCTGTATTACAACCTGTATTGTATACAACTGCAGACATAGAAACAAAATACCTTAAGCAGAAAAACAGACGAATTACGTTAAACAAACGAGCACAAGCAGAAGTCATTCAGTGACACACAACCTGTTATACACACATCCACACATCATACACTTCAGATACCTCCCACACCCCACCTTTCCAAACACATCCACATACCCCACACGCCCCAGCAAAACTGTTTAAAAATTGTATACAACTGCACACATACATCGGGGCAAAAGTATTTAGTCAGCCACCAATTGTGCAAGTTCTCCCACTTAAAAAAGATGAGAGAGGCCTGTAATTTTCATCATAGGTACACTTTTAGGAAAAATTAGGAAAAAAATCCTGAAAATCACATTGTATGATTTTTATTAACTTATTTGCAAATTATGGTGGAAAATAAGTATTTGGTCACATACAAACAAGCAAGATTTCTAGCTATTACAGACCTGTAACCAGTAGCGGCTGGCCAATAGAGGACGCTAGGTGCCGCCCCCTTAAGCCGCAAAGGTTTTTTATTAAATTAAACATTTTAAAACAAAATAATAATAATGATAAAAACATCAGGATGTCAATATTTGTGTGTTTTAAATATGGAATGCACCCAGTAATATGTGTAAAATATGATAGTAAATCATATTCTCAACCTTTCCTCTGCCTGTCGCAACGCCTCGTCGCAGCTCTGGGGCGATAGAGAAAGCGCCCCAAGGAGGCGGGTCTATGTAGCAGTTAAGCCAATTGTTAATTTAAGATATGAATGTACTGTATGACATCAAATTTTGCCAATCAGCGTTCTTAAATCGAATCTAAGAAGGGCGATTATTTTATCGACCCAAGCTCGTCCCTGATAAAATAAGGACCGGGCTCTAGGGCGCAACTTTTACTAGACGACAATGGCGAGTGCGAACGTTACTCCTCCAAGATCCAACCCTAACTGTGTGAAATTTATCCTCCAAGATCCATTTGAGAGGAGAACAATGGCTAGCTTGGCTAGCTAAAGCTTTATTTTGCTATCTGTGCTTTTTAAAACGACGGGACAGACCCAGCATGGACAGGTACTGGACTGAAATAGATGAAGCACATGTGAGAGAAGGTAAAAACATGAGAACACCAGGGCACACATGGATAACTCTGTAAAGCTATAGCCATATTAGGAAGGGTGAACACCAGGGCACACATGGATAACTCTGTAAAGCTATAGCCATATTAGGAAGGGTGAACACCAGGGCACACATGGATAACTCTGTAAAGCTATAACCATATTAGGAAGTGTGAACACCAGGGCACACATGGATAACTCTGTAAAGCTATAGCCATATTAGGAAGGGTGAACACCAGGGCACACATGGATAACTCTGTAAAGCTATAACCATATTAGGAAGTGTGAACACCAGGGCACACATGGATAACTCTGTAAAGCTATAGCCATATTAGGAAGGGTGAACACCAGGGCACACATGGATAACTCTGTAAAGCTATAACCATATTAGGAAGTGTGAACACCAGGGCACACATGGAAAACTCTGTAAAGCTATAGCCATATTAGGAAGTGTGAACACCAGGGCACACATGGAAAACTCTGTAAAGCTATAGCCATATTAGGAAGAGGGAACATTGCTACGCAGCTATCCAGCTGGAGGAAACATAATGAAGAGGGGGATAAAAACAGGCACATTTCATCATTTCATTGGGAATATTACTGTATATATGTTGTTTTGTATCAATTAATTGTTGCAGTTCTGGGGCACATTAACAATTAGTTACATTTAATTTGATCATAAAGAATACTGTATGTTATTCTTCCAGTCAAAGGTTTGAGTTCAGTCACTTGCTATCCATTTCTATATTATACATCCTTTATACAGTGTAAGATTTCCTATAAAGATATACAGTATATACTGTATATATCAGTGGTGGACCGTCAGGGCCAGCAAGGCCTTCTCTGCTGGCCCATAAACACTATCAGAATCCCTGGCTTGCATTGTAATATATTTTTCTCGTGAATGTGTATTAAATTATTCCCAATAGTCTTTTCTCATAGCTTTTTTTTTCTGGGTTGCGCTGCTTCCAAGTAGTATATTTTTATTTTAGAGCTTTTATCCAATCATATTTCAGCCATCATGTGTTGCAACGTCAAAGAAATCTGCCTTAAGGCCTTCAGAATCAATCGTGCAGGCGCATGTAGCTTCAAAATGAATGGCAATGTAACGGTGCTCTTTAAACAATCAGATACTCAATCAGATTAATTCAATCAATCAGACTCGCAAAGACATTTTCAAAACGGACTTTTCAAGAAAAGGTCGGACAACCCCAAGTAAGCTAGCCCGTCCAAGCCGGGAAAGGGTTTACCCGACACTCTCATTGCAATAACTACGAGCGGTACCCTTGGCTCACATCCTCCGAGCCGAGGAACACTGCAAATTTTATTATTGGGAATGCATGTTATTTACAGTAGATCGATTTGGTGTTTGAGCCAGCTGGGTTTGCAAACTTGAGTTGTCTAACCAAAGCAGCAGCGAGACACCAAAGCACGGCCGGACATTTACAAGCAACAGTGCTTTTGAAAACTTGTGGAAACTCGAGTTAATCTACAGCTCAATGAACATATGCGCAGGGAAACAGAGCTCCACAACGAAACGGTAATGGCTGCATCGCTGCATGAGATACCTGTCTGTGATGCAACAGCCTGTTGTTCTGCGTTTCTCTATAATATTGATGGTTATAGTCGTGGCGTCATAATGTTGGTATTAAGAGGTGGATTAATTCGGGTGGGACATGTTATGGAATTTTATGATCATTCAAGAAGCTTAATACATGTAAGTCTCATAGATGTTATTTAGGCCAAGAGGCACAAAGAAAGGGATGCTCAGAAACCTTCTAGCTATACTGGGGTGAACAGGGATGACATCTGTATGTCTTAAGAGGGGCCCAATGTTAGAAATAGATGTCTTGATTACTTTACTTGTGATGGACTGTCAAAGCAACTGTATGGGTTTTACGTTCACCTTCATATGTGCCTCACCATAAAAGGATATGTACCAGGCCTCCCCTTTACTTGACTGGGGAGTGAACCTCGGGTTTTATGACAGCTCCATACATCACCCATATTATACTGTATAGTTTGTTGAGATTATCTGACGGCCTGATCTGTTCTCCATTGAGTATTGTTTAGGTTGGTGTGTCAATGAGTGTGCGTAACTTCATTCCTTTAAATACCCCTGCAGAAGTTCTTCTCATTAGGTCAGTCTGATCCAGCACAGGTTATTGTCCTGTTGTCTGATGAAGGCTTTCCTCAAACCTATTCTTCAAGCTTGCTATAGGGATTGATCTGATCAATGCAAAAGCTTAAACCTGTATTTGAGAAATGGTTTCTTACTTGCAATTAAACAAGTTAAAATTGTCAACTGTAACATACTCTCGTGCGTCTTACTTTAAGTTCGAATTCAGCGATTAAAGTCTAAAATTTCCGCGACAGACACCACTGAAGGCCTAGGTGTGAAATGCACGGCCCGCCACTGATATATATATATATTATTTTCAAGGAGTGTCGGTAGTCGGAAGGATGGATCCAGACGTATATGGAAAAACGTTTCACTAGTTATTTTATTAGCCCACGGACCAACCCGTAATGGACTTAAATAAACCCGAAGGCAAAATACAGGTGCGTCGCAGCGCACAAACTCAAATGCACTCCTCGCTTGGAGTTTGTAATGAGACCCGAGCTCACAATGAGACCCGGGCGCAACAGGCAACACTTAACGGATAAACAATTCCACACAAAGACAACCAACACACAGTGTCACGAGTGGTGAGTTAGGGTACTGCACTGTCTGGTTTCGGGTGCCCACTTTCTGGTTTATGTTGGTTACAGCTGTTGGGGATTTGTAATCACTGGGTTATAAAGGGATTGCCTAGATGTCACTGTTTGCTGTTCATTGTTGTATGTCACAACGTTATATGTAGGTGAGTGTTTGTTTGAAGACGGGTTGTTAGGGGAACGTTTATTATAAGACGCTATACGCGCACTTTCATTTATCCTTTTCACCAGTCGTGTTTGTCGCCGTTCTACGGTTTGTTTTACGTTGTTTGTGTATAATTAAACATACCGGACGGTTTACTGGCTCTGCACATGGCTTATTACGCTACACCATACACAGACCGTGACAGAATGAACAGCCACCTAAGCCAGCGGAGCCAGACGGTGAGTGGATTCCACGGGGGCAAGCTATAGCGCCCCGTCGGATGAAACTCACCGTCGCCCCCCACGGAGCGGTGGGGAATGGAATCGGCCGGAGACACCACAGGAGCGGTGGCTACGTCTCCGGCCGTATGCTGAGTACGAACCATCAATGCAGCAGTCAGGGTCTGTGAAAATGGGTCCGCGGGCCTTCTATGAAGGCAAGAGGACATCCCGGAGGCGCCCCAAAGTGATTTTTGGGGGAGCTAACGGGTGTTCAAGGAGGTCCGCGGAGAGAACACCCACGACCCTGGTGCTGCCACAGCAACCACCCACTGCTCCGGGGCTGCAGCCAGAGCCAGCAAGAGCTCTGGAGCTGAAGCCAAAACCCCAGCTCCAACAGGGCTATGACCCTTTCCGGCCACCAACCTCCAGGGCCCAGAGACCACCTAAGGGCCTGGAGTGCCAGCCGCCCGGCGTGATTAGGAGATGGTGGGGGTGTGGTTCTCCCTGCAGGACCAGCCTCTCCCACTCCAGCAAGAGTGCCCTGAGCGGTCCCTTCCACCACAGCAGGAGTTCCAGGATGAGCCCCTCCCACCTTTGCTTGAGTGTACTGAGCGGCTCCTCCCTCCTCTGCGTGAGTGCCTAGATGAGCCCCTCCCACCTTTGCTTAAGTGTCCTGAGCGGCTCCTCCCTCCTCTACGTGAGTGCCCGGACCAGCCCCTCCCACTGAAGCGTGAGTGTCCAGAGCGGCTCCTCCCCCCTCTACGTGAGTGCCCGGACCAGCCCCTCCCACTTAAGCATGAGTGTCCTGAGCGGCTCCTCCCCCTCTACGTGTGTGCCCGGACCAGCCCCTCCCACTTAAGCATGAGTGTCCTGAGCGGCTCCTCCCCCCTCTACGTGAGTGCCCGGACCAGCTCCTCCCACTCCAGTGTGAGTGCCCTGAGGGGCTCCTCCTTCCTCCGCCAGAGCTCCCAGAGCGTCACCGCCTGCCAGAGCTCCCAGAGCGTCACCGCCTGCCAGAGCTCCCAGAGCGTCACCGCCTGCCAGAGCTCCCAGAGCGTCACCGCCTGCCAGAGCTCCCAGAGCGTCACCGCCTGCCAGAGCTCCCAGAGCGTCACCGCCTGCCAGAGCTCCCAGAGCGTCACCGCCTGCCAGAGCTCCCAGAGCGTCACCGCCTGCCAGAGCTCCCAGAGCGTCACCGCCTGCCAGAGCTCCCAGAGCGTCCTTGCCTGCCAGAGCTCCCAGAGCGTCCTTGCCTGCCAGAGCTCCCAGAGCGTCCTTGCCTGCCAGAGCTCCCAGAGCGTCCTTGCCTGCCAGAGCTCCCAGAGCGTCCTTGCCTGCCAGAGCTCCCAGAGCGTCCTTGCCTGCCAGAGCTCCCAGAGCGTCCTTGCCTGCCAGAGCTCCCAGAGCGTCCTTGCCTGCCAGAGCTCCCAGAGCGTCCTTGCCTGCCAGAGCTCCCAGAGCGTCCTTGCCTGCCAGAGCTCCCAGAGCGTCCTTGCCTGCCAGAGCTCCCAGAGCGTCCTTGCCTGCCAGAGCTCCCAGAGCGTCCTTGCCTGCCAGAGCTCCCAGAGCGTCCTGCCTGCCAGAGCTCCCAGAGCGTCCTTGCCTGCCAGAGCTCCCAGAGCGTCCTGCCTGCCAGAGCTCCCAGAGCGTCCTTGCCTGCCAGAGCTCCCAGAGCGTCCTTGCCTGCCAGAGCTCCCAGAGCGTCCTTGCCTGCCAGAGCTCCCAGAGCGTCCTTGCCTGCCAGAGCTCCCAGAGCGTCACCGCCTTCCAGAGCTCCCAGAGCGTCACCGCCTGCCAGAGCTCCCAGAGCGTCACCGCCTAAAATGGCCGCCGCCACGCCCACGCGATGGCCGCCGCCACGCCCACGCCGATGGCCGCCGCCACGCCCACGCCGATGGCCGCCGCCACGCCCACGCCGATGGCCGCCGCCACGCCCACGCCGATGGCCGCCGCCACGCCCACGCCGATGGCCGCCGCCACGCCACGCGATGGCCGCCGCCACGCCCACGTCGATGGCCGCCGCCACGCCCACCACGATGGCCGCCGCCACGTCCACCAAGATGGCGGAAGCCTTGCCGCACAAGATGGCGATCGGGCCACCAAGGCCCTTTAAGAGCTGGACCTGCTGTCTTGGACTAACCCTTTGGGTGTGACAGTGGGTCCTTGCCTGTTGCTCCCTTGTTTTTTTTTTTGTGTGTTGTTAATGTTGGTTGTTGTTGGCTATCTGGGAGCTAGCCTTAAGTGGGGGGTACTGTCACGAGTGGTGAGTTAGGGTACTGCACTGTCTGGTTTCGGGGTGCCCACTTCCTGGTTTATGTTGGTTACAGCTGTTGGGGATTTGTAATCACTGGGTTATAAAGGGATTGCCTAGATGTCACTGTTTGCTGTTCATTGTTGTATGTCACAACGTTATATGTAGGTGAGTGTTTGTTTGAAGACGGGGTTGTTAGGGGAATGTTTATTATAAGACGCTATACGCGCACTTTCATTTATCCTTTTCACCAGTCGTGTTTGTCGCCGTTCTACGGTTTGTTTTACGTTGTTTGTGTATAATTAAACATACCGGACGGATTACTGGCTCTGCACATGGCTTATTACGCTACACCATACACAGACCGTGACACACAGGGAGCTTATATACACCTCTAATGAGGTAATGGACACCAGGTGAGTGATGACGAGACTGAACAAGGTGTGCAGGAGGGAGGAGATTCGGTGATGACTAATAGGCCGGGAGGACGACCGCCGAATACCGCCCACAGGTGGAGCTGCCGCTTCCTGTTGGAGTCGTGACAATTATATATGTTTGTGCATTATGATGTATATGTTTTTGTGTAAGAATGCCTGAACTTTTTAATATTGTCATTAAATAATTACTGACTAATTCACTGAGCACTGCTGTCCAGCAGTTTGTGTTAAATTGTATTGCGATGGTAACAGAAACAAAAAGTATGGCACAGCTCCACCGAAAACATTTTTCACCAGCCGCCACTGCCTCTAACCTCTTCTTTAAGAGGCTCCTCTGTCCTCACCCTGTATTAATGGCACCTGTTTGAACTTGTTATCAGTATAAAAGACACCTGTCCACAACCTCAAACAGTCACAGTCCAAACTCCACTATGGCCAAGACCAAAGAGCTGTCAAAGGACACCAGAAACAAAATGGTAGACCTGCACCAGGCTGGGAAGACTGAATCTGCAATAGGTAAGCAGCTTGGTGTGAAGAAATCAACTGTGGGAGCAATTATTAGGAAATGGAAGAC
>CM055745.1:13685310-13709874 GCA_029465975.1 Dallia pectoralis
AAAAGAAACAAGTGATTAGTGCCCTAGGAGAGCGGAATGAGGTAAAGAATTATATGAGTAACGTGTATCATTAGAAGATAATGTTATTAATGTATGTATTATTTGGTGAAACTACAAAGAAGCTTTTTGTATTTCTTCTGTTTATTCTGTAGTTTTCAAGGTGTTCGTGGTGTTCACGATGTCAATGGATATTACGGTGGTGCACATAAAGAGAAACACCCGTTTGAAACCCTCTGCATATTAATGAAAAATCTGAGGGGCCGCTACAATAGGATCAATACTTAATACACACATGGAAGTCAAACTATTATACTAAAACACCTATAGGATCAATACTTAATAAACACATGGAAGTCAAACTGTAAGGAACTCCCTCTGTTACCCTCTATGCTGGTGCTGGCACTCCCCCAATCAGCAGAGAGGGAAAATCAAAGACATTCCTTGCACCTGTGTTTTCGTCACACCTGTTCAGTGTTTGTTCGTTAGTGTCTGTATATAGTTTGGTCGGTGTCTGTCCGTCATTGTTGGGTCATTGTTTAAGGTATGTTTTCTCTGTTTCTCGTTCGGTTCTTTTGTGTGCTTGTTCTCTGTGTCTTAGAGGGGTTTTTGTTTACTGGTCATTGAAACGTTCTGTTACCTGTCTGTTCTCTGTATGATAGTTGGTTGTTTGTTTGGTTGTCCATGTTCTCTGTAGGTTAGTTTGTCCAGGTTTCCTGTCATTAGTTCTTGTGTGTTATTTAGTCCTTGGGTGTCGGTGCTTGTTAGGGGGTGTGGGTTATTGGGGTTACGTTGTCCGGTTCTTTGTATAGTCAGTTTGTTTTTACGGTTTAGTTCTCGTTCTTTGGGTTTTAGGTTCCTGTTATCTTGTTCTGTGTTGACCCTTTGTTTGACTCGTGGTTTTGTGTGTCTTGTTTAAGTTTCCAGTTCTGATGCCTGTTTTGCCTGTCCTGGACATAATAAATACATTTAAACGGATTCTCTGCACTTGGGTCTGCTTCCGGACATCTGCCAAGGGCAGATCGTTACAGAATGACCCAACCAAAAATTCTGACCCAGCGGAGAACGAACGTCTGCTCGTCCGAGATGGAACAAGTCCCTGAATTCCCCGTATGTTTTCGCCGGTGCGCGATACGGCGCGGACCTCCCCTGCCTCCACGACCATCCGCCCAACCGACGAGGTGGCTGCCGGCGGACTACCAGGCATTGAGAGAGTGGAGAGAGTCTCTCGGTGCCGAATCGGAGGAGGAATACTGGGAGGATTCGGAGGAGGAGGACGAGATTGAGAGACTCAGCCGGGAATTCTACATCCAGCTGGGTCTCGAGTCTTCCCCACCGCACGAGATGGCTGCCGCCACGCAGCACGAGATGGCTGCCGCCACGCAGCACGAGATGGCTGCCGCCACGCCGCACGAGATGGCCGCCGCCACGCAGCACGAGATGGCCGCCGCCACGCGCACGAGATGGCCCGCCACGCCGCACGAGATGGCCGCCGCCACGCGCACGAGATGGCCGCCGCCCCGCAGCTCGAGATGGCCGCCGCCCCGCAGCTCAAGATGGCCGCCGCCCGCAGCTCAAGATGGCCGCCGCCCCGCAGCTCAAGATGGCCGCCGCCCCGCAGCTCAAGATGGCCGCCGCCCGCAGCTCGAGATGGCCGCCGCCCCGCAGCTCGAGATGGCCGCCGCCCCGCAGCTCGAGATGGCCGCCGCCCCGCAGCATGAGATGGCCGCCGCCCCGCAGCATGAGATGGCCGCCGCCCCGCAGCATGAGATGGCCGCCGCCCCGCAGCATGAGATGGCCGCCGCCCCGCAGCATGAGATGGCTGCCGCCCCGCAGCATGAGATGGCTGCCGCCCCGCAGCATGAGATGGCTGCCGCCCCGCAGCATGAGATGGCTGCCGCCCGCAGCATGAGATGGCTGCCGCCCGCAAACGGGCCCCTATGAACCGGTCTATCCGGTGTCCTCCAGGCCAACGCCACCGTCGGCTACCTCCCCGGCCTTGGAGAGGGCTCTACGGGAGGATCTGGAGGTATTTATCGACTTTCTGGCCTGGGTCCAGGAGGTGGCGGTGATGGACGATGAAAGGAGATGGTGGCATCAGGAGTTCTTCGTGTGGAGGAAGGGACAAGAAGATCTCTGCCCTAAACTCCTGGACTACCTGAGGGCACAACTTCTCCGCCGTGCACCACACCTTCGGCCAGTCACTGAGCTCCCTCCAGTTTCCTTGCCCGAGCCAGTCCCCGTGTCCTTGCCCGAGCCAGTCCCCGTGTCCTTGCCCGAGCCAGTCCCCGTGTCCTTGCCCGAGCCAGTCCCCGTGTCCTTGCCCGAGCCAGTCCCCGTGTCCTTGCCCGAGCCAGTCCCCGTGTCCTTGCCCGAGCCAGTCCCCGTGTCCTTGCCCGAGCCAGTCCCCGTGTCCTTGCCTGTCCCAGTTTCCCAGCCTGAGCCTGTCCCAGTTTCCCAGCCTGAGCCGGTCCCAGTTTCCCTGCCTGAGCCGGTCCCAGTTTCCCTGCCTGAGCCGGTCCCAGTTTCCCTGCCTGAGCCGGTCCCAGTTTCCCTGCCTGAGCCGGTCCCAGTTTCCCTGCCTGAGCCGGTCCCAGTTTCCCTGCCTGAGCCGGTCCCAGTTTCCCTGCCTGAGCCGGTCCCAGTTTCCCTGCCTGAGCCGGTCCCAGTTTCCCTGCCTGAGCCGGTCCCAGTTTCCCTGCCTGAGCCGGTCCCAGTTTCCCTGCCTGAGCCGGTCCCAGTTTCCCTGCCTGAGCCGGTCCCAGTTTCCCTGCCTGAGCCGGTCCCAGTTTCCCTGCCTGAGCCGGTCCCAGTTTCCCTGCCTGAGCCGGTCCCAGTTTCCCTGCCTGAGCCAGCCCCCGGGTCCGTCCCGGCCCCGGAGCTCACTCCAGCCCCAGAGCTCACTCCAGCCCCAGAGCTCACTCCTGTCCCCCTGCCTGACTCCAGTCCGGTCCCCCGTCCTGTCCTCGAGCCCCGTCCTGTTTTCGGGCCCCGTCCTATGCCCGAGGCCGTCTTCCTGGCCGAGCCAGTTCCCGGGCCAAGGACTGTTGCCGGGCCAAGGACTGTTGCCGGGCCAAGGACTGTTGCCGGGCCAAGGACTGTGGCCGGGCCTAAGCCGGTTCCCCGGCCACCTGAACCGTGTCCTCCGGCACGGCCACCTGAACCGTGTCCTCCGGCACGGCCACCTGAACCGTGTCCTCCGGCACGGCAACCTGAACCGTGTCTGCCTGGTCGACCTCTAGACCTGCACCCTCCTGTCCGACCTCCGGACACGCTCCCGCCGGGTAGACCTCCGGACACGCTCCCGCCGGGTAGACCTCCGGACACGCTCCCGCCGGGTAGACCTCCGGACACGCTCCCGCCGGGTAGACCTCCGGACACGCTCCCGCCGGGTGGACCTCCTGACCCGCTCCCGCCGGGTGGACCTCCTGACCCGCTCCCGCCGGGTGGACCTCCTGACCCGCTCCCGCCGGGTGGACCTCCTGACCCGCTCCCGCCTGTCCGGTCTCCTGAACCGCATCCGCCTGTCCGGCCTCCAGACCTGCTTCCTCCGGGTCGACCACCTGACCCGTCTCTGCCTGGTCGACCTCCAGACCTGCACCCGCCTGGTCGACCTCCAGACCTACACCCGCCTGTCCGGTCTCCAGACCTGCACCCTCCTGTCCGGCCTCCAGACCTGCACCCTCCTGATCTGCCTTCTGACCTGCATCCTCCGGGTCGACCTCCAGATCTGCTCCCGCCGGGTAGACCTCCTGACCCGCTCCCGCCGGGTAGACCACCTGACCCGCCGTCCTTGCCTGTCCGGTCGCCCGAGCTGTCCTTGCCTGTCCGGCCTCCTGACCCTCATCCGTCCTTCCGGACCTCTGCTCCGCCTACGCCTGTCCGGCCTCCTGACCCGCATCCGCCCGTCCTGTCCTCTGCCCCGCCTCAGCCGTTACGGCCTCCTGACCCGCATCCGCCCGGCCGGGTCTCTGCTCCGCCCTCTCCGGTCCGGCCTCCTGACTCTGTGTCTTGCTGGCACTGTCCTCTAGGCCTCCGCTTGCCCCCGGAGTAACGGCACTATTCCCTTGACTCTGTTCCCGTTCCAGGTTTTTTGTTTCTCGCCTCCATCCCACCCCACCTCCTCTGCCGCCTCCCCGCTGCAATTCGTAGCCGGGGTTTTAGTTTATTTTGTTTGGGCGCTTCAGGAGCCGCGCCCTTAAGGGGGGGGTTCTGTAAGGAACTCCCTCTGTTACCCTCTATGCTGGTGCTGGCACTCCCCCAATCAGCAGAGAGGGAAAATCAAAGACATTCCTTGCACCTGTGTTTTCGTCACACCTGTTCAGTGTTTGTTCGTTAGTGTCTGTATATAGTTTGGTCGGTGTCTGTCCGTCATTGTTGGGTCATTGTTTAAGGTATGTTTTCTCTGTTTCTCGTTCGGTTCTTTTGTGTGCTTGTTCTCTGTGTCTTAGAGGGTTTTGTTTACTGGTCATTGAAACGTTCTGTTACCTGTCTGTTCTCTGTATGATAGTTGGTTGTTTGTTTGGTTGTCCATGTTCTCTGTAGGTTAGTTTGTCCAGGTTTCCTGTCATTAGTTCTTGTGTGTTATTTAGTCCTTGGGTGTCGGTGCTTGTTAGGGGGTGTGGGTTATTGGGGTTACGTTGTCCGGTTCTTTGTATAGTCAGTTTGTTTTTACGGTTTAGTTCTTGTTCTTTGGGTTTTAGGTTCCTGTTATCTTGTTCTGTGTTGACCCTTTGTTTGACTCGTGGTTTTGTGTGTCTTGTTTAAGTTTCCAGTTCTGATGCCTGTTTTGCCTGTCCTGGACATAATAAATACATTTAAACGGATTCTCTGCACTTGGGTCTGCTTCCGGACATCTGCCAAGGGCAGATCGTTACACAAACTATTATACTAAAACACCTATAGGATCAATACTTAATAAACACATAGAAGTCAAACTATTATACTAAAACACATATAGGATCACAACTTAATACCCACATGGAAGTAAATAAATCTATTGCAATAAAACACATATATAGTATCAATACTAAATACACACCAGAAAAGTGTACGTTCACAATCTAATAGTTTTACTTAAACATCTGCACTCTTTTGTAAATCACACTTTGAAAATAATGTCATTATTATGCAAAAACCCATATAATTTATAGAAGAATATCAACCTGTATAGTGTAAGTTAACAAAACACTAATACACACCAGCACCTAGAACATACAAACAAATTGTGTATTTCCCTCCCTCATTCCCTCTGTTTCTCACCTTGAAACTCTGTTTCTGAAGTTTATAGGACGTCCAATAGACTTGTCACTTTTCATGGACACACAGCTGGTTACAGGAGAGGCTGGTTTATCCAACTGGATTGGGCTTCAACACAGAGGAAAATAGTCAGTCACTTTTCAACTCTGAACTCAGATGGGGAAACACATAAAACCAAATGAAGATAATGTCACCTTTTATCGGTGGTGTCATGTTCCCCAGAGAGACTGATTTCAGAGGCAGTGGTCCTGTCTTCTCTCCCCCCAGTAAGACTCATGTTAAAGGAAGTAGACCTGTTCTGTCGGTTTGTTTATATCTGCAAACACATAATGGAGAAAAACACACACTATGGATCAATAATAATATGTTAATGGATCAATATGATCACAAGATTAATGTTGCTGATTGAGAAGTCTTATGACCTTGGTATAAAAACAGTTTGTGAGTCTGGTAGACCGTGTCCTGATGCTCTGGATTTTACATCTGTTATAATAACTTTAGTTTGGCCCAGTCAGTTGATGTAAACTATAGTGTCATTTATTGGCTAAATATATAAACTTAATGCATAATAATAAATAAATGTATAATGTATATAAACGTAGACTGACTAAGAAAAATAGCAGAACATGGTTGACGTCCGTTTCCCTATACAACTGATTCATTCCCTCTGAGAATATGGATGATTAACTTAACTAAAGCACTTACTTTAACACTGATAATTACTTACTCCAAGTTGTTGTTCTGTCTGCTTTGTTTTTATAATTGCTATGAAATCATTTGGTTAATAATTTTCAGTTTAAAGATTTAAATCTTATATTGCTCCGTCAGAACAAAATGGATACTGAACAGGTATTTCACTTTTGTTTTCACCTGTGCAACTTGTTCCCTCCCATAAACATTTATGACATAAGTTACCAGCTAACCGACATTTGATCTCAGTCACTGCAGCTTATCAAAGTCAATAGGCCATATTCTTCAATGTTTTCCTAAGTTATTTCTTAATTTTTTTCCTAAGAACGGACCTGCGTGAAGTTGGCCCCCACCCAACACAAAAGTCTGGAAATTAGTCTCAATCATTTGTGCTTCGTTTGTGCTGGTTTGTGCAGCAAATATTTTCGTTTGTGCTGTTTTACTTTTTAGATATTAAAGAATACTTTATAGTTCATTCAGAGGTCACTCAGCCCCCACAATCTCAGAATTAAGTCAAAATAGTGTCAACCGTTTGTGCTGGTTTGTGCAGCAAATATTTTCGTTTGTGCTGCTTTAGTTTTTTTTTTTATATTCTGGTTTTTAATAATGACTGATGACGACACCAGCCCCCCCCACTTGCTCCGAATGAAGCGAAAATAGTCTCTGCGTGAAAACGCAGAGACTAATGATTTGTCATGAAAATGTCAGCGCGCAAATCTGCATAAGAGTGCTTTTCACTGTGCGTAGATTCTGTTCTTTCCTAAGAACAAATTCCAGATAAGTAAACATTGGTGAATGTCAGAATCTTTGTGGAAACTGTGTAAGTGGGTTTTAAGAACGAATTTCTTCTTAAGAACTGTTTAAGAATATGGCCCATTGTCTATCATTGTTCAAATGCACCTAATAACATAGAGTCATTCTGAACAATGACATTATTGTGACACATCACACAACATCTACACAGTAATAATTAAAAAAAATATAAAACAAGAATAATTTAAAAAAGTATACATACAATAATAATAACTATAGTAGCAATGTAATAAAGGAGGAATATGGACATTGGAATATAAACATTTATATACATTTAATGAGTATAAGATAAATTGTGCATTTAATTATAATGTTATTTACTGGCTAAATATAAATACTAAATAAATAATGTTATATAAGTGTTTAGTGTATATAAATCAGTGTTGGGGTAGTTACTCAAAAAAAGTAATTAGTTACTAGTTACTTCTGTAAATTGTAATGAGATTACTTTACTAGTTACTGCATTTGAAAAGTAACTTCACTACATTTTACATTATTTCCGTTTATTAATTTACCATGAAGACATATGGACAAACATCATAGCCATATCATCACTTAGCCTTCTGCATAGTGTTAGTATGAATGTATACAAAATGGCATGTAAAACCATATGACAGAACAATATCCCTGTCTGCACAAAAATATGCTTCACTGTAAAGGAGCCTGTTCTATTTCACTAGCTATGACATCGTAAGTGTGTCTTCCTCTCACCCTCTTGCAGGCAAGAGCAGCCTTCTTGCGTTTAAAACTAATGCTGTTTATCCAGTGCACCGTCATTCCTAAATAACTTTTGTTGTTCACGGACCAAATGTCCGCGGTGATAGACACGTATGATCCATGGACTCATAAGTTATTTTGAGCTCCGATTCCATGTCAGAATAACACTTGTCCAGGTAAAGGGAGAATGTTTTCCTATTGGACGTTGCCTTGCGAGTCGCGGGCAAGCACACACACACATGCAGCATGCAAGCACCACATAAACAGATCATAACTTAACACACAGTCAAACACGGCTTGGGTAACGCAGGAATGCGCGTTTCTATAGTCTAGTAAAAGTGTAGTTACCGATAATTTTAGTGTAATGCGTTACTTTACTTCATTACAAAAAAAGTAATATCGTTACTGTAATCCGTTACTTTGTAACTCGTTACCCCCAACACTAATATAAATTTATTGGCAGTAAAGACAAAAGCTGTAAACAATAAAGTATTATTTACTAGCTAAATATGAATACGAAGTAAATATCAATAAAAATGATAATAAAAGTATATAAATGCATGTGCATTTGCGTGTATGTGTGTATGTGAATGTAGACTGACTAATAAAAAAAATTGCAGAACAAGGTTGACAGATGTAAATCAAAAAGCAGTATTGTACTTCAGACTGTAAAAACGTTTCCTGGTCAAAGGTGTGTTAAGAAACGTGAAGACAATATTGTTAAGAAACGTGAAGACAAATAAAACAATCAATAGTGTACCATACACTTAGAGTATCAACATCTGTGTAAACAGTCAATAGAGTACCACACACTTACAGAATATCAACATCTGTGTAAACAATCAATAGAGTACCACACACTTACAGAGTATCAACATCTGTGTGAAATACTGAGAGCCGCAATGCAGCTCTCTCTGGAAAATCAAAAAGCGGAGGTATTTGCTTTTTCACAAATAGCAGCTGGTGTGTAGATGTCACTGTGATTCTGCAACATTGTTCTCCGAATCTGGAATCATTTTTTATAAACTGTAAACCTTTCTACTCGCCCCCGCGGAGTTCGCCTTGTTTATTTTGGTTGGTGTTTACATTACGCCAGGCGCTCATGTTAAAAAGCCCAGCGCTTACTAGCCGACCAGATACTGAACGTGGAAGAGCCAACCCGGACTCCTTAGTTATCGTTCTTGGGGACTTTAACAAAGGAAATCTCAGTCATGACCTCCCTAGATACAGACAATTTATAAAATGCCCAACTAGAGAAGGGAATACCCTGGATCACTGCTACACTACAGTCAGTAAAGCCTGTCATGCTGTCCCTCGGGCTGCACTGGGTCTCTCCGACCATGCCATTGTCCATTTGATTCCTGCTTACAGGCAGAAACTAAAACTCTGCTCTACTCAGAGAAATTAAAACAACAATTCTCTACTAACGACTCTGCCTCTGTCTGGCGTGGTCTGAGGCAAATTACCAATTACAAGCCCAGAGCCCCCCACATCACAAACGACTCTCGCCTAGCCAACGACCTGAATGAGTTTTACTGCAGATTCGAAAGGCAGCTGGACTGTTCTGAACTCGCCCTCCCCCCTCCCCCTTACCCCCACCACAGAGGGGTCTCTCTATTCAAGAGAGAGATGTAAACTAGGGTTGCACGATATTGACAAAATGTGATATTGCGATATTGATAATGAATATTGCGATATCGATATTAATTTCGATTTTCTTAAACATATGTTAAAACACAAATCCCTCCTATAATTAGGTGCTGGATGGGATTTGATATTGTTTGTCCAGTTCATTCAGAAGCTTCCCAAACCCCTTTTTCCACTGGGTAAATGGGCATCATATCTTTGGCCAAACAGTATGTGATAGCATTAGTGATTTCTTTATGTCTCTTCGAGATCGTATCATACTTAGTACCACTAGCAAAAGCACTCGCTAGCGATGTTTGTATGGCTAGTGTTATGGATTAATTTAAAACACTTAATAAGAAACTATTGAGATAAGCTATTCCTATGACAGTAACAGAAGTCACTAACATAGAGGGTCGTAATTACTCAGTCTTATGTTGTTGTTTAGGGCAAAAGCCACAGAGAAAGGAATGCTCAAGATCCTGAGAAACCGGATCCTGTTCCATACGGAGGAGAAACAGGAATGTTATCTTTACGTCTTAAGAGGGGCCCAATGCTAGAAACAGATGTCCTGATTACCTTCTCTGTGATGGTCTGTCAAAAGGAACTGTATGGGTCTTTGTTCACCTCGTATGCTTCTCACCATAAATGGATATGTATCAGGCCTCCCTTGACTTGAGGGCAGTGAGCCTTAGGTTTTATGACAGCTCCATATGTCATCCAGATTATACTGTATAGTTTGGTGGGATCATCCAAAGGCCTCATCTGTTCTCCATAATTTATTGTTTAGGTTTGTGTGGAAGTATGTGCGTAACTCATTTCCTTTAAATACCCCTGTAGAAGTTCTACTCATTAGGTCAGTCTGATCACAGCACTGTGTGAAGGCTTTCCTCAACCCTATTCTTTAAGCTTGCTAGGGATTGATCTGAACAATGCAAACCTGTAGTTTGCAAATCACCTGTATTTGAGAAACGGTTTCTTCGTTTATCTTAATTGCATTTAAACCTGTTAAAAGTGTCAACTGTAACATACTCTCATGCGTCTTACTTTAAGTTCGAATTCAGCGATCAAAGTCTAAATTTCCACGACACTTGGGGGCATCGTCCAGATTCTTAACAAAGTAATCCGTATTTTTTTCCAAAACAGGCTACATATCCGAAAGAAGATATATATTTTTTTACATTTAAAAAAATAAATAACAGAGCCAGACTGGAGCAATATTTACTTGTATGAAGTGCTAATACCTGTATACAGTAGGAATAAAATGCTGTTCAATATAGGTTATCTGGGTGCGGTGAGACAGCTCGGCTATTCAGGATCTCACTTAAACACATATAGGACACTTTTTACAATTAGATTTGCGTCTTAAATATCGGTAACAACATGGGTAATTATTTGTGTATTGGTAAACCTTCGGTGGATACTGAACGTTACGTTGTTGGACCAGCTAAAATAATGACAGACAAATACGGAGACTGGACATGCGAACAATTAGACCTGTGGGAGTTATTGGGTTTTCCTGCTAATGGCAGTCAAGAGACAGATTCACGGGGTAATCGGCAGAAAGTAGATTGGAAGGCATATAATATGTGGAGAGAGCAGACTGATATCCGGGCTAAGCGGTATAGCATGGGGCTTGTTAACCGGTGTGTTCTAGCTTGTCCCAACCTGGTTGATCCTGCTGACCGACCCCCAACCTATCACCTCTACAGCCCCAGCGGTACCAACTATACCCACAGCATCGGACCTGATGGAAAACACTCCCAGAGAAGGAATCTACCCATCCCTAGTCGGTCTGGAGAGAGTTTCACCCGCCGCTGAGAGTACTCAGAGTACTACTGCGACCTGTTCCAGTGAACGACACAGCATTGATGCCGGGCAGTTCCCCATGGTGGAGGTAGCCAACCCAGCTGGTGGAGGAGACACGGATAACCCAGCGACTATACTAGTCTACAGACCGTGGTCACCTGCCGACCTGAGAGGACGTGGCTTCTACACTACCTGACCCAGAAACAGAAGGTGGAGAGGAATTTGTCTGTGTGTTTCTACAGATTGTGGATCAATATAAACCGAACTCTGTAGAGATTGAAATGGTGTGGATGAAGGCCATGCAACTAAAATGGGGAGAGTGAAAGGAAACTGGCCTAGCGAGAGAAACATTATGTTCAATTGGGGTGCGCACTCTAACTACCGGAGTGCTGTGGAACAGCTGAGCACTGGACTTTTCGCTGCTTTTCCTAAGCGAATGAACTGGGAAAAGATCTCTTGAGTTACACAGTGGAATGGGAAAGAGACCGGACGGTGATGAAGAGTCGGCCTGGGAGCAACAGTGTAAAATGAGGTTAGTTGCAGGCCTTCTACCGGACATTAGAAAGCACATTCAAAACCACTGTGTAGACCTGGATGAGGGTCGCATGGAAACCGTCTGGCCGTATTTTAATCACGCTGAAAGAGTTTATGAGGACCAGTTGTACAAACAGACCGAAGAAAGACGGGAGCGTGAAACGCAAATTCAGATGGCTCAACTGAACTTCTACAATGGAGGCTACTCAGGAGGAAGAAGGAGACGGAGAGCAAGCAGGAGAGGACAATCCAGACACCAGGGTGATAACTCCAGCCAAAGTCCCAACTCTGATAGCTGTTTCAACTCTGGTGCATTTGGACACTGGGCTCGTGACTGCACTGTGCCGGACACTAGAGACTATTACCACGGGAACAGAGACAGTATGGGAGACGGTGATGGCACAACAGCAGACGACCAAATGGAGCGTCACAGGACCCATGGCTGGCACGGACTGGGGTACTGATGGTCAGAGGGGACGGGCAGGAAAACATCCACCCGGTGAGATCAAACCATTATGTTATCCTGTAATTAGTTTATTATGATAGTATCTAAAGTTAAAGTAATTTTGTTCGGATGTTTAGTGAAGACTTGTTTATTCTGTGTTTTGAGTTGCTATGCAGACGTATGGTTGTGTGAGATTATCGTTCCACTCGGGAAGAGTACCGGTGTCTTAGCACTATGCTTACGCTTAAAGTTCGGTGTTTTAGCGTAGTGTAGCGTACATTGCGTATCACCTGATAAACAGGGTTTGTCAGGTCTGTACAGCTCGGGGAGCGTGACTGGACCCATGATGGTTGATATCTCATTGTCCCTAGTTTACCGGTAAACTAGGGGACTGCATATATAGCTATTGCAGTCCCTGGTTACAACTAGGGGACTGCAATAGCTATATATGCAGTCCCCTAGTTGTAACCGGTACTGCATATATAGCTATTGTCAGGGTAAATTCTCAGTAGAAATCAGCTAATTGTTAGTGAGAGGTCTTATTTTTCGCTGTCCAGGTTCGTTCGTACGCGTATGCAAATATGATATTAAAATGACCTAGGTGTGATTCATGCATGATCTGGGGTAAAGCTTCATGAAGTTGGGACGGAGTCCCAGGCCAAAGTTTTGTCGACAAATTTATTTTCAGGTTTTCCTGTGCACGAGGAATTCCTATTTTATTGTATTGTTTGTCTTAGGCATTATGTAACATTTGCGCTAATGACATAATTAAGAGTTTTCGATTATAACTCTGCATGTTTTTACCTGGAATACTATATGTACCATTTTGTTTGTTTTGTAGGAGGACTACATTCTAGGTTATAGGGGAGACTATATTCTAGCCATATGCTATGATTATTCGTTTTGTGAAGTTGAATAAGGACATTTTGGATTTGTTCCTATAAATATTGGCGTGATAAAATAATGACCATGTGGGTTAAGTGTATTTCTGATATACTCTTTTATCTTTATAATTGGCTTTTGACTATATTTGAGTAACATGTATATATGAAATTCTGAGTTCTTGACTGTTAAAGGGCAGAAAGTTAACTGTAACTTTTGTCTGCCTGTCTAGAGATGGTTTCTGTTAATATAGGGGTATTTATGACTTTTCTTTGACCCTCCCTGGGGTGCTTCTCTGGCCCAAAAGAGAGGCACACCCAAGTTGCTTATTTAGGGCTAACAGATGACTGGTCGTAAACCATGGGTTGGAAGAATTTAACTGTGGGGTAGCCTTTAGTCATGTGTTTTATCTTAGATAAATTTAGCAAGTTTGTCTATGACAGTTTGTTTTTCTCCATTGTTGATTAACTTAAGGAGAAACCAAGAGGGGATGAGACATTGAAGTGTCTAATTTGATAGATTGTCTAAACCAGGGCTATTCAATTCATTTGGAATCGGGGCCAGTTCATGAAACTGAGGCAAAATAAGGGCCGGAGAATATGAGTAATTATGGTAATAAATAGAGAAATTACAACAACATACTGAAGGAATCAATATATCAAAGTTAGCATGAGTTGTCTTCAAATGCCTTCTCAAATTATACTCCTTGCACACGGCGAGGCACTCGGTGCAGATTAAGCACACAGGATTCACATCAATGGCAATAAACGCGTATTTATCTGTCCATTCATTGTTGAACTGCCTGTTCTCGAGTCAACTTTTCTTTTTTAAGGTAGATATTGACATTTCAAACTTTGTGTTTATATCGAAATTTATATCGAAATTACTTCGTGCTTGGCTTGAAAGAAAGTCAGAGCGTTTCCGTCAGAGCTCGGCACTAGAGCGCACCGCGAATGGGCGATTTTGATTGGTCATGTACCTGTTTTGCCACCATGGCTTAAAAAGTGCATATCGCCTCATATTGGACGAAATAATTTACAATTAACAATAGTCATGCGGTGTATGAAACTACTCATATGTAATAACTATACACAGTGGCGATACTTTGTTTTTAAAAAGTGTGTGGGACATTGCTAACACAATGCTAAATCATAAATCAGATGTATGTACAATAACCTTACGATGTCAGCAATCGATCTAAATAGTACATTGGGTTTAATTTGTAGTTTAAGTGTGTACTTAAATGGTCCAGTGGCAGAATTTTGAGGTTCTGGGTTCTAGTCCGCTTTTCGAATAGATTTTTTCTCATCAAAACCGATGTTTATCAGTGGATGAATATCAGGCAGGGACACGTTTGTGTGCATTTTGTTTTGTAATTTCACCGTAACGAATAGAGTCACCACAGCGGATTGACGCGCGTGTCAGTGAAGACAGTGCGGCGTGTGCGCGAGCCACAAGAGAACACAGTATCCGTGCCTGTCAGGAATACGCTTAGAAACAAGGTTGTGGTTCCAATCGCGGAACGCAATATATTTATTGACAGATGTGTAGAAGGCAGAGGAATAGTCAGGCAGACTGGGTTCTGTCTCGGCAGATCAGAGTTCGAAGACGGTACCAGGGATCGGGCAAGGACAAGGTCGGTAAGGCAGGCTGATGGTCGGGAAAAGGAATCACTGGTAGACACAAGACAGGATTAGGCAGACTCGGAGAATGGGACAGGCTAATAACTGGTACACTGGTAATCTGATCAATCGTATTCATAAGCGCTCAGTAAGTCAGGAGCAGACAATGCCTCGTACTGATCGAAAGACCAAGTGCTACTTTTTTACCCCAACTAATTACTGGCAGGTGTGCCTATAACTCAGGTGATCCTGATCGGGGCTGATCTCTCCCTCTCTCCGGAGATCTGTCAAACCAGGCATAGAGGAGGACAAACCTCTGTTTCTAACAGCGCCACTGATCGCGGCTGCTTGAGCACTTTGATCACTTGATTTATAAAGCAACACATTTCAGCACTAGATAGCCTCTTATTTAACAGGCGAACGAAATGAATGCTCTGTTATTTCACTGGAGATGTTTTTATTTATTTGTATTGGTACATTCGTGCCGCGAGATGTTTCAAAGTGGTGGGGACAATTCCACCCGCAAAAAACGCCGAGAGGGCCGGTTCAAAATCCCTCAGGGCCGTACCCGGCCGGGGGCGCCAATTGAATAGCCGGGTCTAAACATTTGAATGAATGAGGAGAATAGCTATTACAAATGTATTTGGCTTAACACAATTAAATCTGAGCAGTAGACACAATGCAATTCTATTGTAAGAAATGTTAACTGACACATGTAATGCAATAACTGTTTTGCAAAGTTTGTGTTGCATTAAAAATCAACAGGTTGGACCATGAACAACTGGAGCAGAGCATCTGAGCCCTACCCCCACACACACACACGCACACATCAAAAGCTAACTAAATGACTTTAGGTACAGACCACAGAGAGTCAAACCAGAAACAAGGACATGAAGAACTTGTCATCCAGATCACAAAGGGGCAATTACAAAATTGTGTGAATGTTATTGTACACTTTTCAAGGAAGTTGTGGACTGTAACGAGAAAAAGGTAAACATGTTGCAGATTTCAGAAATCATCTTGAACGTCGGTTTGAGTTGTACAAAGGAAAAACAAGAACATTGAACACACACATATTGCATTTCTGGACGATTAAAGAATGGCCACTGTTTGACCACACTCGTTAAACATGTTGGAAAAGCCTACCAGGGCTGAGAAGATGGAAAAGGAACATTTATACACTCACACCATGATTGAAATCTATCTTCATTTCTGATGATCAAAAGAGTGCCAACATATTTATTGATGTTTTCTCTAATATGTTTAATGATTAGTTCTAACACACTAGATGGAGGACTAGAAATCCAGAATATGAAAATGACAGTGTTGAATATTGCTAATTACTGTACTGACATTGGAGTATTTGAATTGATTGTGTACTATGTTTGGTGAAAGTGTTTTTCTTAACAGGTTACAGTTTCAGACATATGACAGTGGTGAATCCATATATTCCTGATTGGTTATGAGTTATTATTAAGCTTGAGTGAACTATAATTTAGAGTTTGATGCTTGACACTCTAAATATTGCTTAACTTGTTTAACATGATTAAGATTTATAATATGTTAAAAGGGCAGATTGTTATGGATTAAGTTAGATATAAGTTTGTCCCACGACAGTAACTATTGAGATAAGCTATTCCTATGACAGTAACAGAAGTCACTAACATAGAGGTCGTAATTACTCAGTCTTATAGATGTTGTTTAGGCCAAAAGGCACAGAGAAAGGAATGCTCAAGATCCTGAGAAACCGGATCCTGTTCCATACGGAGGAGAAACAGGAATGTTATCTTTACGTCTTAAGAGGGGCCCAATGCTAGAAACAGATGTCCTGATTACCTTCTCTGTGATGGACTGTCAAAAGGAACTGTATGGGTCTTTGTTCACCTCGTATGTTTCTCACCATAAATGGATATGTATCAGGCCTCCCTTGACTTGACTGGGGAGTGACCCTCGGGTTTTATGACAGCTCCATACATCGTCCTTATTATACTGTATAGTTTGTTGAGATCATCTAAAGGCCTCATCTGTTCTCCATCAAGTATTGTTTAGGTTTGTGTGGAAGTATGTGCATTACTGATTCTCTATAAATACTGTGTGAACTTCTGTCTCATTAGGTCAGTCCGATCACAGCACTGTGTGAAGGCTTCCTCAAAGCTATTCTTTAAGCTTGCTAGGGATTGATCTGATCAATGCAAAATGGTATCACCTGTATTTGAGAAACGGTTTCTGCGTTTATCTTAATTGCAATTAAACCAGTTAAAAGTGTCAACTGTAACATACTCTCATGCGTCTTACTTTAAGTTCGAATTCAGCGATCAAAGTCTAAATTTCCACGACAGGAGGCATCAAACTATTACCCAAACAGTAGAAATGTCCAAACATTGGACATTTTGTTGAGAACTAGATTTGTTTCATAGCCTATTTTTTCAGTTTTGCTAAACATGTATTATGTTCTGTAATGTTTGTGCACGAGTCTAGTACTATTCAGGCATATGTCAGGCATATGCGTATTCACAAAAATGTGCCTAATGTAACGTTGAAGTGTGGTTTTGCCTGATTGTAACAGAACCTTCCAAAGTTTGCATCTTTTAAATTGCACACTTATAGGCATCCATACGTTGTGGTAGAAATCAGGATTGCTATGTCTACCCCAGCAGTATATTCTGTGCATCAACTTTGTTTGTAATTTGGGGTGCTGGGTGCGGCTGTTTGGAATGTGGGGAGGGATCTAGCAGACAAAGGACTGGCTGAACAGGGCATCGATTGGTCCTAGGCAGGGTCTTGGGGTACAAGTGGTCATTCCTGATTGGTTTGACCTTTCCTAATAAAGGCTGAGAAGGCCAGGGGACGGCCCTTCTGCCTTTTGAACCTGCTAGCTGGTACAACTGTGAGAGGAGCAGAAGTTTACTGGTGGCTGTAAACTTTTTATCTGTTTTAAATAAATACCCTTAAAAGTTGGCTCGTTCAACTCTGTGGTCATTGAACCTGTTTTCCTACGATAACGTCTAATCTGATGTTAGGCCTGGCTTATTTTTCTACATTTGAGTTAACATGTCAATACAAATGTCAAGGCTGTCCTGTCTCGGGGTGAAGGTGTTGAGGTTGCTCTTTGTATTGTCCAGCTACTGATGCTACTCAATTACTTGAAGATATGACCTCTAGTATTTTTGGTGTGTTCAGGTGCTCCATGGGAATGAACCCAGGCGTTTAGCCTTTTGGAAATTATGTTTGTACGATTATAATTATGAACTACCTGATCTAATTTGTTGTCCTTTTCATTTACATATATACTAAATAAATGGATCATATCAAACTCTTTTTAAAATTTTTGGAATGTCTTTTTTAACCTGTTCATCTGGTACATTAGCATATTGTGTAAAATGACAAAATGTTAGCATATTTTATTAAATTGACAGTATATGTGTTGTACAGCAACAGATGACAACTGTACTTCTAAGCACGTTTGGTTACTGTAGAAATGACAGTAAGGACCTTGCTGGCAGCACTTTACCGTAATTTCTTAGAATAACAGTATGTAGCTGTTTTGTACTTCTACAGTAAACAACTGTCATCCTAAACACGAATGGCTACTGTAGGAAGACAGTAAAGAGCTGGCAACCCTGCTGCCAGCATTTTACTATATTATATCGGATAAACAGGATTGACCTGTTTTGTACTTCTACAGAAAACAACTGTAATTGTAATTACAGTATCCCTTCTGTAAAAATTACAGAGAATAGCTGGCAACCCTGCTGCCATCACCTTACTGTTTTTCTACAGGGAAATTTCTTACAGTGTGCGAATAATAATCCAGCACATCTACTAAATTAATGGTAACTCACAGTTCGTCAGGCACGCACAGACAGCATCACAACATAGGGCAATATTCTTCAACCGTTCTTAAGAAGAAATTCGTTCTTAAAACCCACTTACGCAGTTTCAAGAAGATTCTGACATTCACCATTTTACTTATCTGGAATTTGTTCTTAGGAAAGAACAGAATCTACGCACAGTGAAAAGCACTCTTACGCAGATTTGCGCTATGACATTTAAGTGACAAATCATTAGTCTGTGCGTTTTCATCAATTGTACAGTGCTTTAAATATTATGAAGAATAACATTATGAATAATTTTCAATTATTTCAAATATTCGATATATTTAACACCTTTCTGTGGATGGCACACCCGTGATTGCGGCTGTTATCGGGCCTAAAAAGTGAGGCCTGACCCGGCCCGAGCCCGACAAAATTAGGCCAGAGCCCGACCCGAGCCTGACCGTTTTAAAGCCCGAAGCCGAACTCGTTTACAGCCCACGCACGCAGTTCTATTGCCTTTTGTCAAGAATGAGTCATTTAGCCTATATATTTGTTTTAAAACATTTATAATAACAACACAATTAAATACTCTGTTACAACATAATATCACTGGCTAAGCATAAATTCAAAATTAATATTGGGAGGTAATAAGAGAAGGCTCCACTTGGTTCCAATACGGTGAACAGCAGCTGAAATGAAAGAATAATGGCAACATTAGCCTATGTACTCTGTCTCCAATTTGCATTTAAGATTTGTTGTGGAAAATATACATTTAGTTTGTGAAGTTCAGTAATAGTGAGGTTAAACGTATATTCGCATGCGATATGGACATCATTGAGTGGGGCCCAAAATGTTAAGAACGGAAAGCACGAGACCCTGGAGAACAGGATCTCTGAGAAGCTTTACATTGTTAGAGGGCCCAATGCTAGAAACAGATGTCCTGTTTTGCCTTATCTGTGATGGACTGTCAAAAGGAAATGTATTTGTTCGCCTCATGTGTTGTCATCACAAATCGAATTGTAACTGACCTCCCTTGACCTGACTGGGAGTGACCCTCGGGTTTTGTGACAGCTCCATACATTTCCTATATTATATTGTATATTTTATTTAGATCATCTGAAAGCCTCATCCGTTCTCCATCCGGTATTGATAAGTTCGTGTGGAAGGGTGTGCGTAAATTTACCCCTATATACAGTGAGGAAAATAAGTATTTGAACACCCTGCTATTTTGCATGTTCTCCCACTTAGAAATCATGGAGGGTCTGAAATTGTCATCTTAGGTGCATGTCCACTGTGAGAGACATAATCTGGGGAAAAAATCCAGAAATCACAATGTATGATTTTTTTAACTATTTATTTGTATGATACAGCTGCAAATACCTACTTGTTTATTGATGTATCAAGTTCATATTCATTTTATCTGATTCCATATGTTTATTCTGACTTTACATGTGGATAGATGATTAAGGCAGTTTGTAATTTCTATACCCCAGTGAAACAAAATGTTTTGGATGATCGCTTGGTATTAATTAATAATATATTAAGTTAAGCATTTGTAGATGTGCTTAAATTATTCTCTCAATTTAAATATCTACACTAACATTACTCTGGTGATTTTAATTTCATGAACGCTTTTAGCATGCAATTCCAATATTACATGTTGTATTACTATGAGTTTTAGGTCTGATATGTTGAAATATGTAATTGGGAGGCAGTTTTCAATGCAAATCAAGTGTACAAAGTGTTATTAACAACGGTTGCGGTTTTCAAGATGCTTATTACTGAGGTTACTTTCGGTGAGTGCTGTTTGCAAATGGACAAAATCGTCATTTACTGCATTCATAGCACTGTTTTTGTTATTGCAAATATTGGGTTTGAGTTGCATTCTGGAAAGCCAGCCCAAGGGATTTTTGGAGTGTTGTTTGCTGGATTATTAAAATTAATACTAATCAAAGTTGCCAAAAGGCCTTTTTTAAACCAAACCTTTGGGTGTAGCTATAGCCATTGAAAAATATTTGATGAAGTGGTGTTGGTGACTAACTTGTTTGTTCGTCGATTGAGTGGACAGACCATGTAAGCGTCTGCAGCGGTAAAGCTATATGGAATTTCCGTAACTCCCCAGAGAGTGCTGATGCTGAGACAGTAGGTGTGTTGATTGTGTTGTTTATTTAAAGTAAATGATTAGTTCATTGCATACCAACAGAAATGATCGGGAGAGTTTGATTCTGTCCATGACATCTTTATGCCAGACATGTCACATGGAAATTGTTTTTTAGCAAATGTAGGTCTATACTAGAGGTTTAACACTAGAAGCGTCAGAGCGTTTTTACTCCTTTAATCGCCAGAGCCCCACGCCCGATAGCGTCATTAGCATACGATTCATCCCACTTAGCACCAACATTCTCATCCGCAGCTTCACCATCCATTCACTGTGTAACCTGCCATCCATCTACAGCATCAGATCATCTACTGTATTTATCATCCTGAATTAAATGAATTAGGATGCATTATGAAGTAAAACATTTTACTAAAATAGCATGTATTTATTGTCTTATGTAACCATACAATGCGATGTCATCTATAGAACAGCCTCAAACTCTCTGCTGAAAAATACATTTAGTTACAAATGCCCCTTACAACACCCACCACTGCAAGCTTTATGCATTACTCGGCTGGCCGTCACTAACTACTCGGCTTTTAACGCATTGGTACCAACTAATTTACAAGTCTCTGCTTGGCAAAGTCCCACTGTACTTAAGTTGTCTAGTTACCATTGCGCTACCCACACCTGCAGTCTACGCTCAAGTAGGTACATTGCTTTAGTGACCCCGAAAGCCTACACAACATTCGGCCGCCAATCCTTCCAGTTCGCATCCGCCAATGACTGGAGCGATTTACAAAAATCCCTAAAACTCAAAACCCTTTACTGCTGTCATATCTGTACACTGTTGAACCACTCTTTGTGCTCAGATAATGCCCAATTGATCTTTCCCATAACCTCATTTCCTTTACTCCCATGCACTCTATCGACCAACCTACTAGAGACACTTTATTCTGTATACCTGCTAGGCACACTTTAATCCTTTTACATTCCGTGTTAAGATACTCATTGTATTATTTTTTTTATTTTATTTTTTATATATATATATTTATTTATCACTGTATCTATGCTGCTCAACTGTACTTCATATACCTCATCCTGTTTAATCTTGAAGCTGTATTCCTTACTGTGTCCCACTGCTATTGCACTCCTGTGTTTGTGTATTCTGTGTAACTATATGTTGTCCTGCACATTTTTCGCCTTATCTTGGCCAGGTCGCCGTTGTAAATGAGAATTTGTTCTCAATCGGCCCACCTGGTTAAAGAAAGGTTAAATAAATAAAAAATACAATACAAAATTAAAACCATGATTTTAAAATGCACAGGCTATGACATTTACATTTCTAAAGATCGAATAAATGAAAATCCATCAAACTGTATGTCCCCTATTTTGATGTAGTAAATGCTAAAACATTTTAGATCACAAGCGACGTGCAATCAAATGTTTTGCGCATGATTGGCCGTATAGACGTATTGCAACACAGACTCTTTAAATAAAAACATTAGGCTACAGTGTATAATTCGATAATTTGTATTTATAAAATGTATTATAGTAATTACAGTCCAGGAACTAAGGCACTGTAGACAACAAAACACGTATTTTACAACACAGTTTGTATATTGGTCACGGTCGGGTATTCTGCTGTTACCTGGGAGATACATTCATCTATTTCGTTTTATATTTCCGTTCTGTTTATTTAGTAAAACATATATTTCATTATAAACGTACCTCTTTTTTTCTAGTTCATTCAAATTCAACCAAGCCAATCAATCTATTGTCTATGTGTATCTCGCAGTCTTTCGTCTGCCTGAGCAGGACACGCAAACTAACGGGTTGCACTGCGCACAGTGTTCATTAGTGTTGTTATGAGTGCACATGAGACAGCAGCAAACTAATCCGTTACATATATCCAGTTTCATATGATATCGGACCAAAACGCGTCAGTTTTATATAGACCAGACCAAAACGGATACAGGTTCATATAGATCAGACCAAAACCAGTCCAGTGTCATTTAGATCGGAAAATTATTGAGTGCAATAGGCGCATGACACATAACTGATAAATAGTTAAAAATTAAATGAATGGGCTGTATATGTAACATAGTTAAGAAGGTTCATGTTAAATCCTACTAAATCGGGTTATTGCGCCATCTGCAGTCATAAAGTTGTACCTGCAGTGAACAGTAGTAATGACGAAGGATTATGGGTAATCCTCAAAGCAACGGAGGATTTTCCCTGAGGTAACGTGTCTGTGAATGTCAGTGGACTAAACAATGTTAACTCACTTGGAAAGCATGTAAAAGTTAAGCTAGATTTCTTTGATTGAATTATATGTGTAGTAGATTAATTTCGATTAAGTCAACCATCTGGTTATGTGTTTTATAGTCGATAAAAGTCTCTCAGTATAGCAAGCTAACTTTAATATGATGCCGTCTTTCCAGATAGAGCATGCGCTGTTTGTCCACATGAGATGACAACGATTGTTATCCTTTGTCATGAATGCAGGTATGTTATTACCATATGTTGTTATAAAGTGTTGTAATGTTCAGTATAACATAAAATGGAAAGGTAACTGTAGGATAATTACATTATTTTATGTTATTTCCTCATTGTAAGATTAATAGGGACAATTTGGTTTGTTTTATTTATTTTGCTTATATGACTTAAATCCAGTATACGATCAAAACAATGTGTCAAACTGTAGTTGTACTTATGGGTAATCCTAAAAGCAACGGAGGATTTTCCCTGAGATTGAGCATGCGCTGTTTGTCCACATGAGATGACAACGGTGTTATCCTTTGTCATGAATGCAGATGCTGATGTGGAATAAACCTGCTGTTACCACAAACCTGACGGTGTTTGAGAAGTTCTATCAGGCAGGAGACATTACACAGAGGTCACATATACATAGATGTATTGGATGAATTCGTTCTGTTTATTTAGTAAAACATATTTCTTTGTAAACTTACCTCTTGTTTCTAGTTCATTCAAATTCAACCAAGCCAATCTATCTATTGTCAATGTGTATCTCGCAGTCTTTATTCTGCGTATGGCCCATTCAACCATTGACGTCATAAGCCCAGTGAGGTGTGATCGGGGTCTGGGTACCGCAATTAGCCACTCTTAGGTACCAACGCCCAGCGGCGTAGGATTATGTCGACAGGAGGGCAGTTTAGGTATCAAAAACATGTAAATAGTAGTTTTATATAGTGTTCGGTTTGTGATTTTGCGATTCTGAAAGCAGGACAAGGTAAAATGCACGTATTTAGGAAGTCATGGAAGGACGAGGCTGTAGCTTTTCAACATTATATATTTATTTGAATTACTAACTGCAACGCCTCCCGGGCGTGGGCTGTTGGCGCTTCTAGTGTTAAGCTGACTTTGACTTTAAGTAAAACAATAGATTTAATTAAATAAAGTCTACAAATGTCTTTGTTCAGGGTCATGTGTGTGAGTGAGACAATGTCTAGTTAAACCTTTGGTGTCCTCTTATTTCAGGGTCCTGTGATGTGTGTGTGTGTGTGTGTGTGAGCCAAAGTCCAGCTAAACCATTGGTGTGCTCTTAGTTCAAGGGACCTGTCATGGCTGTGTGAGTGTGTGAGCCAAAGTCAGCTAAACCATTGGTGTCCTCTTAGTTAAGAGACCTGTCATGTCTGTGTGTGTGTGTGAGACAAAGTCCAGCTAAACTATTGGTGTCCTCTTAGTTCAGGGACCTGTCATGGCTGTGTGTGTGTGTGTGTGTGTGTGTGAGCCAAAGTCAGCTAAACCATTGGTGTCCTCTTAGTTAAGAGACCTGTCATGTCTATGTGTGTGTGTGAGCCAAAGTCCAGCTAAACCATTGGTGTCCTCTTAGTTAAGAGACCTGTCATGTCTGTGTGTGTGTGACAAAGTCCTGCTAAACCATTGGTGTCCTCTTAGTTCAGGGACCTGTCATGTCTATGTGTGTGTGAGACAAAGTCCAGCTAAACCAGGGCCGTCCCATTAAACTATATTTCTGCTTGTCCCGCCCCGTCCCCGTAACCCTGTGAAATTTCAGGTTGTCATTTTAACATGAACTAAATTGTTAAATGTTATTTTGAAGTGAGATTATTTGTTCCTGAGATCAGATGCAGTAGTTAGATGTTTGTCTTTAGACTGTAGGACAACCAGAATCATGAGTCCCTCTAAACCACCAAAATACTGGTTTTGAATCAAATCTCCTGCTAAACCATATAAACCAGTGTGTGTGTGTGTGTGTGTGTGTGTGTGTAAAAT
>CM055745.1:13710374-13733113 GCA_029465975.1 Dallia pectoralis
CAACTGGGTTTGTTGCCGGTCATTAAATTTGCAGCTCAGTTGACACCAGGGAAATCTCCTAGGTGAAAACCCCCATTACATCTAATAACCCAAACCTCATGCTTTCCCTCAATGGTTAATGTTTAATTCCCACTTACAATTATTCTGCATCCCTCCTATTAATTTAGTTTTTTCCATTCACTTAGTACCAGTGTCTACACCTTATATGTGAGTGGGCGTGCGATTAGTCAAAACCTAATCAAACCTTAAATCAAATGTTATATGCACTTTACTGCTCTATTTGTCCAGTGAAAAATATTAAAAAAATTCCTGTTTGTTTGATTATCAGTCCCCAGCTCAGATATACAACTCACCCCCTCTTGATAAACAAAACAAACACTTGCTCATAACACAAACCCCTCAAATGGTCGATCAACTAAATGAAATTAATCGATGGTGCTCATATCTTCCGTGGTGCAATGTGATATTCCAGCACTGGAAACCATCAACCTGAGACCGCCGTCTTGGTAACTGTAGTCACCCTTTCAGGCTTTTTCTCCTTGGTTCGTCTCACTTTTTCCAGTCCACCTTGCTGTAAACCCAATCACCAACCACGTACTTCCTCGGTTCGCTGTCCACCGGTAACTCTCGTGATCTAGTTTCTATTAGTGACACACTCTCTCAAATTTCTGGTTAACAATCAACAAACATACTATTACCCATCTTGGTACCAGCAGTTTTAAAATACAAACGTAGCACATCTAATTTTAGCACACTCGCATGCGTTAAATGAACTCGTCAGATCTTTAAGCGAGGTAGTCTACCTGAATATTTTAACAGAGCTCTCCCTACCGCAACCTGCCTAGACAAACTATATTGAACAATATTTTGGTCCTGTCGTATAGAATACAGGTATGAAGTCTTCATACAGTGAAATATTTCTCCAGTCTGGTGCCGTCCACTCACCCATTGAAAGCTAATCTCGCTCCGGGGAGGATTCTGGCTTACAGGAAATGTTCCTTTTCTCTCTCATCTCATCTTCAACCGCTTATCCGGGGTCGGGTCGCGGGGGTAGCAGCTCTAGCAGGGGACCCCAAACTTCCCTTTCCCGGGCAACATTAGCCAGCTCTGACTGGGGAATCCGAGGCGTTCCCAGGCCAGTGTGGAGATATAATCTCTCCACCTAGTCCTGGGTCTTCCCGAGGTCTCCTCCCAGCTGGACGTGCCTGGAACACCTCTCTAGGGAGCGCCCAGGTGGCATTCGTACAAGATGCCCGAACCACCTCAACTGGCTCCTTTCTATGCAAAGGGCAGCGGCTCTACTCCGAGTTCCTCTCGGATGACTGAGCTTCTCACCCTATCCCTAAGGGAGAGGCCAGCCACCTTTCTGAAAACCCATTTCGGCCGCTTGTACCCACATGATCTCGTTCTTTCGGTCATGACCCAGCTTTCATGACCATAGGTGAGAGGTAGGAACAAAGATTGACCGGTAGATCGAGAGCTTTGCCTTTCGGCTCAGCTCTCTTTTCGTCTAGCAGTGCGGTGAAGCGAATGCAACACCGCCCCCGCTGCTCCGATCCTCCGGCCAATCTCCGCTCCATTGTTCCCTCACTCATGAACAAGACCCGAGTACTTGAACTCCTTCACTTGGAGTAAGGACTCATTCCCTACCCGGAGTAGGCACTCCACCGGTTTCCTGCTGAAGTCATGGCCTCAGATTTAGGGTGCTAACCCTCATCCCAGCCGCTTCACACTCGGCTGCGGGCCGATCCAGTGAGTGCTGAAGGTCACCGACCGATGAGGCCATCAGGACCACATCATCCGCAAAAAGCAGTGATGTGACCATCAGCCCCCACCGAGACGGGAACCCCTCCCCCATGACTACGCCTTGATATCCTGTCCATGAATATTACAAACAGGATTGGTGACAAAGCGCAGCCCTGGCGGAGGCCAACCCCCACCTGGAACGAATCCGACTTACTGCCGAGGACACGGACACAGCTCATGCTTTGAGGCGTACAGGGTGGATGGCCCTGAGGAAGAGACCCCCTCACCCCCATGCTCCGCAGCACCTCCCAATAACTTCAGTTATATATTATTTTTCAGTGTTTAAAGGTTATATTTCTCATCAGGAATGAAATGTATATTAATAACACTGTAAGGTGTGTAAGTGTGTTTATTTTGGTATTCTGAAGGCATTAGCCATGGGTCTTTACCTTCCCTGTAACTTAATTGATTTATTTTTCTTTAAGGTATCCAGCCAGGTCAGTGTGCAGTGAAAGGTGCTCTTGGGGTCAGCCACGTAATCCTATTTAACACCTTCTCTCCGGTATCCAGTATCATGAAGCACATACACACTAGGGCTGGGGTGAATTTGATTTAAATGCACATTAGTTAAATTATCAATGTAAATATTTTTCAAGAATTGTTTTTGATTACAGATAATGAATTACCTGTGTTTGCTGTTATGCACACAAACACATGCACGTTACATCTTTAGATTCATAAAGCAAACACACTATAACATTTGTTTGGTCTAGATTAAAACCTTAAGTGCCCATCATTTCACTTTATAACTGTTACGCCCCTCTCCTCAAATGGAGAAGCAGGACGCAACTGGCCAAGGCCACGCCCACAGGATGAGGGACCTGGAGTGATGGTGAGTGCACAACCTCCGTAACTATGTCACACCTGAAATGCCGTTACACAAACTGTGTTATTTATTATGTATAATTACCAAATACTACAACACAATTTAACCACAGGGAGGGAGAACAGCAGTGCCAGGGCATTGCCAGTGGTTTGTGAAACCAAGAAACCATACAAAAAGAACCCTGAGCTTGCCTGCCCCTTTAGTCTGGCCTTTAACAACCATCCCTAAACACAACTTAACACACTGCTACAAAAAACACTGGAAACAGCAACTGGATTCTAACCTAGTGTATATAGAAATGGGTTACCTACTGGTGTATGTAAACCCCCGGGTATCTTACTTAGCCCTACTCCACAGAAGTGTAGGATAAGGGTTGCAAAACACAGCAGGTCTCATAAAACATTCTTAAAACAAGTAGGCTACTCTACCTAAACAAACACAATCTGTACATTTATATAGGGTGATGTTAAAATGGTATGCCATTTTCTGGCTACTAATTTCCTTTTGAAAATGTGTTTTCTTCTCAGCTTAGGACAACGTGTCCCCTCTTGCCATGATGATCTTCTATTCCATTGATATCTGAAGATGTGCAGCTGACAGAAGTAGTACTCAGAATAAAGATGTTATCCGGTTATTCCGGAGACTGCTTCTACAGTGATCGTCATTCAGGAACAACGCATGATGAGATTGACTCAAGTTCAGGAATATTTGTTCTGGCGCAGTTTTATTGACCACATTAATAATTGTATCAACATCTTTGCATTAAATACTATAACAACAAGACACTTTCTGGACTACTTACATCAGACACGCATGCCACAGTTGACTAATTTATAAAGTTCCAATGCCCATAGTTGTTAACACACTTTGTTTTGATTATATGTCGCCTTTGCATTCTGTATTTTTATAAAAACAACAGTACTTGTGTGTCATTAAATACACCCTCTTTAGATTGTCAGTGAGCAACCTCTTGTTCTGAAAAGAATGAACTGGGGAAGCTCTTCCATCCCTGTAAAGTAAGTGAGAAAAAACCTCTGCAAAGTGATTGTTCACCATCCAGGTGGTCACTGACACCATGAGTGTGCATGAAGCTGGCTTATTGGACGATGACCCTTCGGTTGTACATGAAAGCGCTCGCCCAGGGTTCTGTTCTTTTAACCCCAGGTTGAGATGTGCGAGGAAGCCTTGTAGCACCATAATTGTCTGCAACACCATTGCTGTCAACACAGGCAACATATGTTAATGTTATTGATTAATTACATGGCATTATTTTCTGCAGCCAAAAACTTTTGTGTAAATGAATCCTAAAACAGGCAATTTTCTGCTGCAGTATATTAAACAGGCAATAGACTTGTTTCCTAGAACCATATTACATGCATTGTATTGCAACCATGACAGTAAACAAACAGTAAAGCCTTTGTCAAGAATTTAGAAAACTAACAGTTATCTAGCTAGCAAAAGCCATCTTCTCATTCATAAATGTGACAGACAATTCAACAGAACTTTCTGCACAACTACAAAACCCAACAGTTGGGAGGAAATGCCACGCAACTGTTTAACTGTAACTTGACATTACAGATAGGAGACGTTTTTTGCTGCGGGGTACTGGGGCAACGGCGGTAATTGCGCCGCTTTGGAGCTACTATGATGCTATGATACTATGGCCTTCCATACAATTGTACCCGAAACATGTCTGTATATGCCCGTTCGTTCCACCCCGCTCCCGCTGCCAGGTTCCTGAACTCCAGCACAAACTCCTGGGCACTCCTCTTCCCCTGCCACAGTAGTGCCAGATGCTCTCCAGCCTCCCTTCTGTCGGGTGTGGACAGTCAAACACCCGAACGGAGTAGTGGGAGCATCTGGTAATTTTGGAGGACCGGCCCTTTCTTGGACCAAATGGCACTGGCCAAAACAGGCCTTACCTGAGAGGCAGTTGATGAGGGGCGGCGTCTGTCTGTCGGAGGCGCTGGGATCAGGTCTAGCTGTAAGAGCTCTAGCTGTAAGAGGAATCCCTGACAGCTGCCGCTCTGTCATACACCGCGGGTTGGAGTAATTTCATTTCCAGTTCAGGTTGGTGGGGAACTCGGGAGTGGGACCTCCTCTGGCCTCACGGCGTCGGAGATCACGTCTCCAACCACTTCAGCCTCCAGAACTGGGTGCCATTACGAGCCTTTGGTCACAGTTCAAGCATGGGAACACGTGCTGATCATGCCTTTCACGTGATCATGCACTCGTTGATAAAAACGCGTACAACATAGTCATCTGCCTCTACTATCGGCATGACTAAATTGAAATTACAACAATCTTAGTCACTGTTATAATAACATAATGTAATTATACATAAACAGATGATGTTTAGGAAACAGTATTGCTGAGATATCGTCAGAAGCACAGCTCTCTGAGAGAAGACCATCTGTCTCTGTTGCTGGCTCTACTTTCCTCCAGTGAATTTGGCCAGGCACAGGCAGGATAGGCAACAGAGCTAAAATTCTTCTGCAGCAGGCAACATTCATGAAGTGAAATCTGCCAACAATGGTGTGGCTTCAGCTACATCTAATGAAATCAAGTACATCAATAATCAAATTACTCACACCATATGACAGTACAAAATATTTGCAGACAAACAAAATGACTTGGATTTCTGCTTACTGCCTGAAATAATTTCAAGAGATGTCTTAAATAATAAAAAAGATGTGAAATGTTCCACAATTTAATGAGAATTGGGAGACAGCCTTACTGTATTGAAATATAGCACTGCCGAGCCTTATTGTGCTCTAGTCTATCAAATATTCTTTTTCTGAAATAATACAAGACAGTCAGAGGCATTAGGTTACAATAAAAATAAAGAAGCTCACCAGCACATGTTCAGTGTGTGAGCACAATGTGTCATTTATTTATGGACACCCTGTGAGCCGGGCAAACTGCCCATGGGATATCTTCGCAGTTGTGTGGTCACTCTCTTTTTGTTGCTGTCCTGCTCATTTTACTGTGTGTGCAGGGTTCAGATTTGGTTTTTAACTGACTCTGTATTTTAAGAGCCAATGGTTCAGAGAAATGGGGTTCAAAGGGTGATATTGAGTCCCGCTTTGAATTCAGTAAAAATCACAAACCAACAATATATAAAACTACTATTTAGTTTCTTTTTTTTTTGATACCTAAACCCTTCTCCAAGATTGGCTGGTCCGGTGCCTCTGTCACTCATTCAAAGTGAGTCACTTGCCAGCGCCAGCTTCCTGTTTCAAGCAGTTACGCAGAAGAACCTTTCTCAGAGCAAACATCTTTAAACAGATCATGCCTTTTTTGTCACGCTACTGTTGCTCTCCATACCTGCCGTTACTGGCGATAGGCGCCATCGTGGTGGTGTGCGCTGGACTGGTCGCAGGTCATATTTTCTTCGCGTGATCAGCACTCCTGCCAACACTCTATCAAAACTATGGTGGCGGCCATGCACATAAAATGAGGGGTTAGTCCAGTGCAACGTGTCTCCAGGTTGTTATAGGCCTGTAACAGCCGTAAGCTCCGGCCTAGGATGATCGTCTTCAAGCGATCTTAGTAGCGAGAGCAAAGACTGGTTAGCCCATTAATTTTCTGGGTGGTCTATCAGTCGTTCTTGTTCCATTGCAGTTTACAGAGCAGACAGCAAGAACTAAAGACGATTCAGCCTGCACTCTGATCCGATAGAATGCTTCACATTCTTACGTTCATCAGGTCTGCTTGGCTGTAGTAACTGCCGTCTGGTCTTACTGGCACAGCCCACCCATATTCAGAGAATAACAGTCATCACCAGAAATGTGGTCTTCTCCAAGGACACTGATCACCGTCGCCATGACAGTGAGCCTCGACAGCGGTGCGGTGCTCTGGCTCAGGTCTTGCTTTTCTGTACAGCAACCGAGGCAGTTCACGCGCCCACGTCATCTTCCTAGTACGAGGCCGTGAGCTCTGACGCCATGCTGCTCCCTGACGGGCCCATGTCCAGTGGCAGATGGTACTGCTCGCCGGGTCCACTCCGGGACAACTATCATTTGTTCTGTGTGCTTAATTGCCTCACGCGAGCAGGCCAGCATGAGCTCTGGTCGCCCAAGGAGGCATCAGCTGCACGTGTTTTCCGCTGCGCATTGTCGCTCCCAGCCTGATCCAGTTCATGCCCTCCCCCTCAGCAGCATTCCTGGCGCCTGATTAATGCTTCACTTTCCTTCCTCTGCTGACAAGACTTTCCTGCTGTCATCAGTACAGCAGCTTCCAGAAACATCTGCACCTGTTAGCCACGCCCAGTTCGTGTTCAGCTGAACTGGAAGCCTGCCAACTGACAGCCCACCTGGCACCGCGGCGGCTGCATTCAACCGGGACAGCGTTGCCCAGAAGGCAGTGAACTTGGCTCCCCACAGACACCCTGAATGCCAACACGCCCAGTGCCATCAATCCCAATTTGAATGAACTGTGGGCTTGATCGTTTTTTTCCTGAGGTTGAGGCTGCCATGTTTGTCACTCTCTCTCCTTCTTCTCTGCTGACTTTGGGAAAGAACTGAGCCCCTGCAGCCGATGACTGGCGGCCGATTGAGAAATCTGCACAGGTCAGGCTCAGCTGTGAGTAAAGCCCTTTCTCAATTTTCCAAATGCAGTTTGCTATCAGTTCATCAATGCTTTGTTGTTTCTGCCGTCAAGAGCTGTTCCTCAATACGTATTTAGTTGTAAAAGGAGACGAGCTGTGTCCAAACTGACCCATCTACCTATTGCCCGGGAGTAGGGCCTCCAGCCGCCGCACTGCAGCACCTGGGTCCGCTGCCCCCTTTCCCCAAGCTGAGCAACACGCAGTCCTGGCCAGCTGCACCTTCGACTGGAATAGGCCACACCACGGGCCGGGCCAGGCCCCAGCCACAGTCGCCAAATACCTGCCTCCACGCCTGAGGCTGCCTGTCAGGAGAGATCAGTTCAAATGGGGCTGGCAATGAAAGTGTGTCAGGCTTGCATCTCTGCACACCGCTGGAAGTTGCGCAGGGCATTACATGCCCAAATGCAGATGAGGTCGAATTATAGAGTTCTACGGGGTAGAACGAGCTGGTCAACCTTCACTTCGCCAGCACCACTGCCAGTTCCAGGGTAGAAAATGCTTGGATCTCCTTGCCCGGTCAGACTCTTCGGCCCGAGGTGGAATGCACTTCATACACGCACCCAGTTTCCATAATCAACACAAAACCTTCCAGGGAGTCGCCTTCTTTTTAACTCAACATCACAGCCCATAAATGAAGATTCCTCCTCGTATACCCACCATCAATCATGGCCTGGAGATCTGCCCTGCAACGCGATGGGGAATAGCTTGCTTTTCACGGCTAGGGCGCCGTACAGTGGGGATCTGATGTTGAACAATACTTGTCTGCCCGGTCTTATCATGGCGGCGCCTGTCGATGAAGGAGAAGAGATGGCTACGTTGTTGCAGTCATCATCTCTCGCTGGGTTAGTTGCAGCCAGATCGGCGCCATCTGGGATGAGGTCCACTACTGCACAGACCTGCTATGCGGAGAATCAGTGCCTCCCATGGAGCCTGGAGAGGGTCAACTTGATATATATAGCCAACGACGCTAGAATCTCAATATATAGGGGTTAAATTTTGAATCCCTAATAGAATTTCCCCAATTTAGTAGCCACACTGCCATCTTCCCCCAATCCCCCATCATTATACTAGCGACGCTTTCTGCGGTAATATCGCCTATTAGACATCCACGTTGGGGGGTACTTCACCGGTTTTTTGATAGCCAGACTCACTTTCCATTCGGCAGTTCGGCCCACAGCCAGCTCCGCTTAAGGCACTGTCCACTCGGCCCTTGCTTGGCCAGTGACGGTTACGTCGCACGATGTGTTCCTGGAACAATGCGCCTGTGCTAATCAGTTATAACACCATGCCAAGAATCCTCAGATTCCAGGCAATTATGTCCTCAACTATATCACCCTTTCACAATCCCACCTACAGAGAAATCAGAAGGCATACACGTAGGAATTCAAATTATTTGCAGCTAAATTCAGCCAGTATGATTCAGGTCGCTGTTTCTGAACATGTCCCACCCTTTCTGGAAAAAGGATTCGCTTAAACAATGTCACTGAGAGCTCAGGCCTGTAACACATGCTACTGACACTCCTCTTACTCAATCTCAACTTCCAGACACCTTCCATAGGCTTTTGGATTTTCTGCCCTCATTTTCCCTGTTGGCCTGTGCACCATGGACGCCAGCAGCTGGCTGCTTTCTGTGCATACAACGCTGGGATGTGTCCTGCTGATGGCCACATACCAACGCCTCCATGGCGATCCACTGGAAGCCTCCTGCTCAAATCCATGCGGTTTTGGTACCGCCCTGCCTCTAATGCTCCTAGAATCCTGGGTTTACAACTGTTGGCTGGGACCAATGTTTTGCTTGCTAGATTAATCTGACAGAAAATGCATCTTTTGCTTTTGATTCTCTTCCACAGCTCCTGCAAATCACAATTTCTGATGGTGGCGCTTCCTCCACTCTGGCTGTAAATTTCCTGACCTCCGCCGCCTTCAGCCCAGGCCTTGCCGCCCCATGAGGGAGATAGTCGCACGTGACGCTCCAGCCTCTTCAATGCAAGCCACTATACTGGCTGGTAATTGGTCGTCCCATCTCGAGTCAACCTCTCCGGCCTCATTCTCTCCACTTCAGTGAGTTCACGAAAGTCTCCACAGTTTTAGTCTCTCAGCCCATACTGGAAAATGAACTTGAATATGAAGTAGAGAGGGTTGTTCATATGTTTTTTTTAACTATTCAACACATTTTTATAGATCCTCTTACCTGTCCATCTAAAAGCATGATTTCTTTTGCTTCCTTTCTCTAATGCCTCTATAAAATCAACACTGTTCCTCACTGAGACCTGTGCCCGTAACAGCTGACTCTCGATCTGCTCTAGCCACTGACCAAATTCTATTCGACCATCTTACTTGGGATCCATGGCACCCCATGAATCACAGCATTACCACAGACATCAACACAGGTTATACCTGACCCAGAGATGGCATATACCTTGTGATGTGGCCCAGCGCCACCAGATCACCATTTGACTGACATCCAGAGGTATGATAAGATTTACGACCAACGCCACCAGTGCTCGGGGGTACTCACTCTGCACATTATATTCTCCTAAAATAGGTCTTCGAGAGATCCTGGGTCATATCACAGATTACTGGAGGCTGGATTATATCATATTTATTATTTTTTTATAATAAATTCATATGCTCTATACCCTTAAATATTTCGCATGTGAACATAAAATTAGACACACAGCGGGGTAATGCTCCTCTTCCTTAGAGTCTCTTTCGCAACTCAGGCAGGCTGGGAGCCCAGCGCAGGGTGGCTGCCAGCTCGGGCAGGGCTGTCTGGCCTCGGCAACTCAGCACAAGAGCGACACCACAACGGCAACACTTAAACACCGAAGGCCAGTTGTCGGTTGTCGACCATGCCCCATAATGTGCTGACAGCCTTAGTACTCAGACGAGAAGTGCCAGGCTCGTCATCATATGATACCATCAGTGGTTGTCCAATGATTGTCCATGACAATATAAGATAAGTGCGCACATCAGCAAGCTCAGTCCATTAACACACATGTGCAAATCACCATAACTCTCACTCATAGCATGTAATAAAACATCGCCAAAATACATTACCATGCAAGAAATTCCCACACACTATACTATTGCTCATGTTTGACGTTTCTGATTTCACTTATGACAGTTAACACTTTGGAAATATTGTTCACAGTGAAGACTCCATCACCCTCCTCCAGCCACGAAAGCATAGCCACAAAGGGTTCCACTGCCTCAGAGGCAGAGCTGCTGAGTGAAATGTTCAACACTGCCCACTGAGGTCTGGTGCTCTTCCAATGATGTACAGTGCCACATTTCCTGCCATCATTGTTAATGACAGAAATGCGCAAGCCACTTTGAAATAGTGCACCTCATAGTATTGCAGCTCAGATACAGTCACAAGATAGTTCCATTTGTTTCGATCTGCCGTACTGCAGAATTCTGGCACGGCCCACTGCAGTTGAACAGCGACTTCCTTCCAGACCCCTGCCCGTCAATCCAGTAGCCCCTCTGCATTTAAGACAGAATCTGCTTCAGAGCAGGAGTCTCTCACAGTCAGTTGTTGCTGGTGAACTTTGCGTATTGACACGACCTGAACGGTCACAGCAACTCAACACAAAGTGAATCCAGCCTTGATTTAGTGACGTTTGGCTCTTCCACATGCGTGCACCGTATTTAAAATAGGGATCATAAAGACAAAACCTTACCAGCACAAATGATTTGGGCTGGTAATGGGTCGTGGCCGTGGCGGCTGGTAATGCAAAATATACAAATACAGAAGCAGCACAAATGTCTTAGAAATCAAGTACTGGCAAACGCTTCCATTGCCACAATTTATATTAATTCACGTAATTTGGAGGTACAGACGAGTTTCGTCCACCTTGAAATGTATAATAGAAAAATACATCAACACACAAACCCAGTTCTTAACTGCACAGTTCAGTACATGATCTATTGGTTGGTTATTCTGAGACAGGCTGGACTTAGAGCATTCTTAATATTTAAAATTAAAGAAGCACAAACGAAACACTGTGCAGCACAAAACTGTGCTAATAAAGGGCCACAAACGATTGAGACTACCATGACGCTCTGTGTCGGGTCAGTTACCAGGCAGGTAGACCAATGTCCAGAAAACAGGTTGAAACCCAGTGGAGATGAAGTGGTGAAAGGAGAAATATAGGCTGGGGCTAGGATAAAGAAAAAGATATGACCGGAGAGGCGAGGTATGAATGAGATAGAAAGAGGAGAGGGGATGAAAGAAGAGTGGAGGTGAGGAGGTGATGGGAAAAAGGAGCAGATGGACGTGAAACCATCACAATGTTGAATAATCTGTTATAAAATACCTTGTTGTTCATTATGCTAAATCTGGGGACATTGTGTCATAATACAGAAAGAGAATGTTTAGTTTAGAATGTTTTAGTTTGACTGTTGCTTAGCTAAAGTTTCCTAGGAGCAAAGATGGACTGCTTGCCTCTAGGAAGGGGAGGGGCATGTTGTTGATGGACTGCTGCTTAGCCACAGCTCTAGGAAAGGGGAAGGGCATACAGCTGATGGACTGTTGCTTAGCTGTGCTCTAGAAAGGGGGAGGGGCACAGGGCAGCTGGAGCGGGGTGCCAGAATTAAACTTTAACTATGTAATAGTCACTGAAACAAAAATGTTAAATCATCTTTTCTGATGTTTTCTTCTTGGTTCTGAATGTTCATCTCATCTTAAACTGGCAAAAATCAACTAAAAAGTTACAAAGTTTATGAGCTCATCTCACGTGCCCTCTCGACATGAAGCTGGAGGAGTCATACCCAAACCCCGATAGAGTGAGCTCAGTGAATGTGGTGTTGAATGTACAGGTAATAAGTGAGGAGTCCCTGCAGAAGGCGCCGGTTGGCCAGTTCAGATATTCTGCCCTGGGAGAATGAGGTGACAGATATGAGCTGTCCATTGTGACAGACAGAGTACTCGTTACCATCACAGGACTCCAGACTTGTCACTGTATCTCAAGCACAGTCACCACCCTCCTCCTCTCCAGGGGCCGATTCCTTTATATGCTCACTCACGCCACTCCACCTCCCAGTAACAGCGTCCAGACATTCTCTCTGCCACTGTCATACCTGTGGCCAGGAGTCGTCTCTCTCCAGGTGATCAGGATATTGGCTGCTCGTCGGTCTCTCCATGTCACCTCTGTTCTCCCCTCAGAGAGAGAGGCTTGTTTACTGTTTTGCGTGAGATCACACACATCTGATGGATCAGAGACAATATTACTCCATCCATCAGATGTGTGTGTGGATAATATGAATGATGATCTGTAATATTGTCTCTGATCCATCAGATGTGTGTGATCTCACACTGGACCCAAAAACAGTAAACAGAAGCCTCTCTCTCTGAGGAGAACAGAAAGGTGACATGGAGGATTGAGGAGCAGCCGTATCCTGATCACACAGAGAGATTTGACTCCTGGCCACAGGTGTTGTGTAGAGAGGGTCTGTCTGGACGCTGTTACTGGGAGGTGGAGTGGAGAGGGAGAGTGGCTGATATAAGAGTGACATATAAAGGAATCAACTGGAGAGGAGAGGGTGGTGACTGTCAGCTTGGATACAATGACAAGTCCTGGAGTCTGAACTGTGATGGTAACAATTACTCTGTCTGTCACAATAAAAAGACAACTCACATATCTGTCACCTCCTCATTCTCCCACAGAGTAGGAGTGTATCTGGACTGGCCAGCCGGCACTCTGTCCTTCTACAGGGTTTCCTCTGACACACTGACCCACCTGTACACATTCAACACCACATTCACTGAGCTCCTCTATCCAGGGTTTTGGGTTGAGTATGACTCCTCAGTGTCTCTGTGTCAGATGGAGAGAGAGAGAGAGAGACGCATTAGAGATGAGCTCATAAACTTTTCTTAACTTTTAGTTGATTTTTTGCCAGTTTAAGATGAGATGAACATTCAGAACCAAAGGAAAACAAGATCAGAATAAAGTCCCCAGCAAATCCCTCAGAAAGGTAATTTAACATTTTGTTTCAGTGACATTTTATAGTTAAAGTTTTAAATCTCTAGCACCGCTCCGGTAAGTCCTACTTACATCAACAACTTGCCCCTCCCCCCTTCCTAGAGCTTTAGCTAAGCAACAGTCCATCAACAACATGCCCTTCCCCCTTCCTAGAGCTGTAGCTAAGCAACAGTCCATCAACAACATGCCCCTCCCCCTTCCTAGAGCTTTAGCTAAGCAACAGTCCATCAACAACATGCCCTTCCCCCTTCCTAGAGCTTTAGCTAAGCAACAGTCCAAACTAAAACATTCCTAAACTAAACATTCCTGCTTCTGTAATTATATTACAATGTCCCAGATTTAGCATAATGAATAACAATAAAGGTATTTTATAACAGATTATTCAACATTGTGATGTAAGTTCCTCACGTCCATCTGCTACTTTCCTCCTTTTCCCATCACCTCCTCACCTCCACTCTTCTTTCATCCCTCTCCTCCCTACCTATCTCATTCATACCTCCTCTCCTCCGGTCATATCTTTTTTCTTTATCCTTTTCTTAGCCTATATTTCTCCCTCTTTTTCACCACTTCATCTCCACTAGATTGGTTTCAACCTGTTTTTCTGGACATTGGTCTACCTGCGTGAAGTTGGCCCCGAACCCGACACAAAACGTCATGAAATTAGTCTCAATCGTTTGTGGCCCTTTTGTGCTGGTTTGTGCTGCACATTGTTTCGTTTGTGCTTCTTTAGTTTTTTAAATATTAAAGAATACTTTCTAGGGTCACTCAGCCCCCCAGAATCTCAGAATTAAGCCAATACAGTGTAGATCGTATGTGCTGGTTTGTGCAGTTAAAATTTGGGTTTGTGCTGTTGATGTATTTTTTCTATTATACATTTCAAAGGTGGCAAATGACGTCACCAGCACCCACTTACTCCAAATTACGTGAAATTAATATAAATTGTGTATGGAGCGTTTTTGCTGGTTAGTGCGGTTCTAAGTTTCGTTTGTGCTGCTTCTGTATTTGTATATTTTACATTACCAGCCGCCCACATTACATTACATTACCAGCCCAAATCATTTGTGCTGGTAAAGGTTTTGTCTTTGCGACGGTCCTATTTACTAATACAGTTGCACACGTAACAAGGTAAGAGCCAAACGGTAAACAAAGTCACTAAATCAAAACTGGAATTCCTTTGTGTTGGAGTTGCTGTGACCGTTCCAAGGTCAGTATCAATACACAAAAGTTCACCAACAGTGTAACTGTGAGAGACTTTCCCTGTACAGAGCACTTTTCCTGAAGCAGATTCTGTCTTAAATGCAGAGGGACACTGAGACGGACTCTGGATTGGCCTGAGGCAGGGGGACTCTGGAAGGAAGTCCTTGTTCAACTGCGGTCTGAAGATGGGCCGTGCCAGAATTCTGCAGTACAGCAACAGAGATCGAAACAAATGGAATTTATCTTGTGACCTGTATGTTGAGGCTGCAATACTGTGAGGTGCACTGTTTTTAAAGTAAACACTTGCACGTTTTGTCATTGGCTTAATGATGGCAGAGATGTGGCACTGTGCATCGATTTGGAGAGCACCAGACCTCAATTGGACAGTGTTGAACATTTCACTCAGCAGCTCTGCCCTCTGAATGTAGGCCTGTGGGGTAAGACCCTTTGTGGCTATGCTTTTCATTAGCTGGAGGAGGATGATGGAGTCTTCACTGTGAACAATATTTCCAAAAGTGTTACTGTCATAGGGTAGGGAATAGAGCGTCCAAACATGAGTATGAGAATGTATAATTGTGTGGGGTTTCTTTGCATGGTGTGTATTTTGACGTGTTTTTATTACATCTTATATGAGTGAGTTATGGTGATTTGCCGCATGTGTGTTAATAGTTTGTAGGCTTATGATATTGCGCACTTATCTTATGTTGATCATGGACAATCATTGGACAACCACTAATTGAGTATCATATATTGACGAGCCTGACTTCTCGTCTGAGAAAGGGAAGTACCAAAACTGTCAACGCATTATGGGGGCATGGTCGATTGCGTCTCGATAACCCCAACCTTCAGTGTTTAAGTGTTCTCGTTGTGGTGTCACTCTTGATATAGTTGCCGGAGCCAGGGACAGCCCTGCCGAACTGACGCAGCCACCCTGCGGTGATAGGGACAAGACTCCACATCAAGCCTATAGTTACCCGAAAGAGACTCTAAGGAGAGGAGACGTTACCCGTAACGGAGTGTTTCATTGATTGTCTAATTTTATGTTCACATGCGGAATATTTTAGGGTATAGGGCATATGTGAATTGTTATAAAAATAATAAATATGATTATAATCCAGCATCCAGTGTGTCTGTGAGTATGACCCAGGATCTCTCGAACCTGTTTTAGGAGGGTATAATATTGCAGAATTATTTAGGCAAAACGAATTACCCCCCGACATAATTGGCGTTGGTCGGTAGAGATCCCTTATCATACCTCACATCACAAGATGTCAGATTCAGAGGATATTGGTGATACGGTTGGCGCTGGGGCCACATCACAAAGGTATATGCCATCTACGGTTGGGTCAGATAGCCCTGTGGTGAATACAATGGTAATGCTGTGATTCATGGGGTTGCCATGGATCCCAAAATATACAGGTCAGGATGGTCAGACTAAGTTTGGTCAGTGGCTAGAGCAGATCGAGTCAATGTTACGGGCACAGGGTCTCAGTGAGGAACAAAATGTTGATTTTATATTAGGAGCATTAGAAGGGAAGGCAAAAAGAGAAATCATGCTTTTAGATGGACAGAGTAGGGGATCCTATAAAAATGTGTTGGATGAGTTAAAAAAAACTATATGGACAACCCTCCTCCCTCGCCCATATTTGAGTTCATTTTTTCCAGTGTAGACAGGAAGAGGATAAAACTGTGGAACTTTACATTTTACGTTTCCGTGAACTCTTTTACAAGTGGAGAGAATGGGAGCCGGAAGGTTCGGCTCGAGATGAGAGGACGGCCAGATACCAGCTAATTATGGGTCTGAAGGAGGGCACGTTGAAGAAGGAGCTGGAACGTCACGTACGACGACAACCGACTATCTCCCTCATGGAAGTATGCAGCGAGGCAAAGACCCTGGAAGCTGAAGAACGACGGAGGTCAGGGGGTTCTACCTTTACAGCCAGAGTGGAGGCGCCACCATCAAGAGGGTATGATTTGCAGGAGCTAGATAAATGGAAAGAGAATGTAAAAGCTAAAAAAAGATAAATTTTCTGTCCAGTTGTCTAACTTAAGCAAAACATTGGTCCAAGAGATTCGCCAACAGTTGTCCACTGACCCCCATGTAAACCCCCACCAAGACCCTACAGGACGACCAGAACAGGGACGCTACCAACAAAACTCCCGCATGGACCCGAACTTCCAGTGGGAACTTCCAGTGGGATCGCCATGGGAGACCGGTATGTAATGCATGTAAAGCAGGACACATCCAACGTTATTGTACACAAGAAGCACGGGGAAGGTCCCCTTTAAACTAATTCCCCCAGCGTCCATAGGACAGGTAGCTGGGGAAGGAAATAGGGGGCAAGAAATCCAAAAGCCTGCTATTGTAGGAAGGTGTCCTGGAGTTGAAGTTGAAGTAGAGGGTGTCCGAATAGCATGTGTTTTAGACACAGGCTCTCAAGTGACATTGTTTAGCGAATCCTTTTTTCAAGAAAAGTTGGGACATGTTCAGAAACAACGACCTGAAGATCTGTACTGGCTGAATTTGAAAGCTGCAAATGGTTTGAAAATTCCCTACATTGGCTATGCCATTCTGGATTTCTCTGTAGGTGGGGTGAAAGTGCTGGGGAAAGGGGTTGTTATAGTTGAGGATAATTGCCTGGGGTCTGAAAAGGGGATTCTTGGCATGAATGTTATAACTGATTGCTGGAAAGCATTGTTCCAGGGAACACATCCCGGTGCGACTGCATTTGGAGTAACCGTCACTGGCCAAGCAAAGGACGAGTGGGACCGTGCCTTCGCCGTGTGCTGAAGACTAGCTGTGGACGAACTGCCAGATGGGAAAGTGGGTGTGGCTAGACTCACTCGCCAGAAACCAGTGGAAGTACCCCCTAACAGTGAGATGATCCTATGGGCTCAGGTATTACCACCACTGCCAGGCGATCAGCTATGTATAATGATAGAGGGATTTGGGGGGGAGGAATGGCAGGTGGCTAAAACTCTGGCTATACCTAAATTAGGGAAAATTCCTATTAGGGTTCAAAATTTTAACCCCTACTCTATTGAGATTCCCCAACGACGTCCGTTGGCATCTGTATATCAAGTTGACCCTCTCCAGGTCCATGGGGAGAGGGAGCTGATTCTCCGCATAGCAGATCCTGATACAGTGGAAGTGGATGTCCAGACAGTAAAAGCCGATCCTGAAGCAGAGCACCCAGCTAGCCCCTTGGTAGGCGAGGGGTTAATGATGACACAACAACGGCAGGCGTCTCTTCTCCTTCATCGTTGGAGTAAAGTGTTTGCCGCCCATGATAAAGATTTCGGACGAACAAGTATTGTTCAACATCAGATCCCCACTGGTACGGCGCCCCCTAGCCGTGAAAGATACCGCCCTATTCCCCCATCCTTGTTTGCAGAACTGAGATCATTGCTCCAAGGTATGATTGATAGTGGAGTAGTCCGGGAGAGTGTAAGCCCATGGGCTGCCCCAATAGTGTTAGTTAAAAAGAAAGACGGCTCCTGGAGGTTTTGTGTTGATTATAGGAAACTGAATGCAGTAACCCATAAGGATGCATTTCCCTTACCTCGGATTGAAGAGTCCCTGACCAGTTTAAAGGAATCCAAATGGTTTTCTACCCTGGACCTAGCCAGTGGGTACTGGCAAGTGGAGGTTGACCCGAAAGACCGAGAGAAGACTGCGTTCACCACCCCATTGGGACTCTATGAGTTCGACCTCATGCCATTTGGGCTATGTAATGCCCCTGCCACCTTCCAGCGGTTGATGCAGAGGTGTCTAGGTGGCCTGGTACATGACTCATTGCTTATTTATTTGGACGATGTAATTGTGTTTTCTCCTGACTTTGACAGCCATATGTTGCATTTGGAGCAGGTGTTTGAGCGGCTGTGGAAACAGGGCCTGAAGCTACAGCCCCGTAAGTTTAGCCTATTCCAGTCGAAGGTTACCTTCTTAGGACACGTGGTCAGCAAGGAAGGGGTTTCAACGGACCCAGAAAAGACAGCTGCAGTGCAGCGCTGGAGGGCCCCTACTACGACCCAATAGGTAAGGTCGTTCTTGGGGTTTGTAGGATACTACAGACGCTTCATTCACGCTTTTGCACGGGTGGCGGCCCCCCTAAATACATTATTGAGGGGAACAGCTTCTCTTGGCCGAAGAAACAACAAAACGGTTGATTGGACCCCCGATTGCCAAACTGCATTTGGAAAATTGAAAGGGGCTTTACTCACAGCCCCAATTTTGGCCTATGCAGATTTCTCAATCCCATTTAACCTCTACACCGACGCCAGTTAATCCGGCCTCGGGGCAGTTCTTTCCCAAGTCCGCGAAGGGAGGGAGAGGGTGATCGCTTATGCAAGCCGAAGCCTCCAACCTCAGGAAAAAAACGATCAAAATTACAGTTCATTCAAATTGGAATTGATGGCACTGAAATGGGCCGTGACTGAAAAATTCAAAGACTATCTGTGGGGAGCCAAGTTCACTGCCTTCACAGACAACAACCCTTTGGTCCGGTTGAATACAGCCACCCTTGGTGCCGTAGAGCAGAGATGGGCTGCTCAGTTGGCAAACTTCCAGTTCGAGCTAAAGTACAGACTAGGCGTGGCTAACAAGAATGCAGATGTGTTTCTGCAGGAAGCTGCTGTACTGATGACCAGCGCAGAGGAAGAATCTTGTCAACCAGAGGAAGGAAGGGTGAGCATTTAGTCAGAGCGCCAGGAGAACGACAATGCCTTGAGGGAGGTGTGAGGCTGGATCAAGCAAGGGAGACGACCCAATGCCGCAGCGAGGAAGGCTGCATTGCCACTGTCTTGATGCCTCCTTAGACATTGGGGAATACTCCGATTACATGCTGGCCTGCTGCAACGTGAGGTAATTAAACGCCACACAGAACAAATACAATTACAGATAGTTGTCCCAGAGAGGTGGACCCAGCCTCTGTGGGAGCAGTACCATCAAGCCACTGGACATATGGGCCCCGTCCGGGCGGAGGCAGCATTGCGTAGGAGCTTTTTCTGGCCTCGGCTTGGGGAAGATGTGAAACGGTGGGCAACCAATTGCCTCAGTTGCGTACAGAGTAAAGCAAGACCTGAGGTAAGAGCACCACTACACCCAATCGTGAGCTCATATCCTTTAGAGCTGTGGCAATTGATCAATTGTCCTTGGGAAGACCCGGGGAAACATACCCGTACCTTCTGGTGATGACTGATTTATTCTCTAGATATGGGTGGGCTGTGCCAGTAAAAGACCAGACAGCAGTTACTACAGCCAAAGCCTTGTGGCAGACCCTGATACAGACATGGGGTGGCCCAGAGAGAATTCTATCGGATCAGGGTGCTGGGTTTGAATCGTCTTTGGTTGCGCAACTATGTACGCTCTATGGCTGCAACAAGATAAGGACGACTATTTATAGACCACAGGGGAATGGGGCCTGTGAAAGATTTAACCAGTCTTTGCTCTCGCTACTAAGGTCCTTGGAAGAAGACGATCATCCTAGGTGGCCGGAGAAGCTACCGGCTTTGTTACAGGCCTATAACAACACAGAACACAGTTATACTGGACTAACCCCTCATTTTGTATTACATGGCCGCCATGCCAGGTTACCGGTAGAAGTGTTAACAGGTGCGATACGGGACGAGAGAAAATATGACCTACACGGTTGGGTCCAGCACCACCACAAGGTTCTGATGAGCGCCTATCGCCAAGTAGCGACGCAGACATGGAAGCAACAGCAACGTGACAAAAAAAGGTATGATTATAGAACTAAAGATGTTCCCCTGCTCCCCTGAGAAAGGGTTCTTCTGCGTAACTTTCGCAGGCGTGACCAAGGGAAGCTAGCGCCTCACTGGCAAGCTATTCCCTTTGTGGTGACAGAACACCCCAGACCGGACCAGCCAGTCTAAAATGAGCAGGACAACAACAAAAAAGGAATTGTTGTTACACAACTGCGAGGTATTCCATGGAACCAGTTCTTTGCCCGGCCCACAGAGTTGTCCATAAAAAGGCTCAGGTCGACACATTGTTTCCACACACACTGAAGACAGCTATTGCTGAATCACTGGTGAGCTCTTTAATTTTTATATTGTAACCTAACATCTTTTCGATCTGGCTGCTTATCTCTATTATTTGTCTTGTATTATTTCTTCAGAGAAAAAAGAATATTTGATAGAACCTAAAACCTAATAAAACTCAACAGTCATGTCTTCCAATACAGGTAAGATCTCCCAGATTCTCATTTAAATTGTGGAACATTTTCCACATGTTTTTTTTTATTATTTAAGACATCTCTTGAAATTATTTCCAGGCATTAGGACAGAAATCAGAATCATTTTTTTTATTTGTCTACAAATATTTTGTACTGTCATGTAAGTTGTGAAATAATTTGATTATTGATCATTATTACTTGATTTCACATTAGATGTAGCTGAAGCCTCCATTGGTAACCCAGATTTCCTTCATGAGATGTTGCCTGCTGCAGAGAAGACAGCTCTGTTGTACAATTTATCCTACCTGTGCCTGGCCAAATTCCCCTCACTGGAGAGGATCATTAGAGCCAGTGCTGTAGAGACCCAGATGGTCTACTCTTCCTCAGAGGCTGTGCTTCTGACGGTATCTCAGCAATACTGTTTCCTAAAGCATCATCTGTTTATGTATAATTACATTATGTTGGTATTATATTGGTGACTAAGATTGTTGTGAACAATTTAGTCATGCCGATGGTAGAACTTGAATGACCTAATATCATTGTACACGTTTTTATCAACAGTGCATGATCACCAGTGAAAACATGATCAACACATTGTTCCCCATGCTGAAGGCTGCGGTTAAAAAAGGAAATGCAATTGTGGCCACCCAATTCCTGGGGAAGGCCAGAGTGTGGATACATGATATCATCAAAGAAGTTGAAAGCATAATAAACGAGTAAGTCGATGAGAGTCAATGAGTACTTTGTTTGTCCTGAACAGTTGCATGAACTCAACTTGGAGACCAAAGTTGTAGCTAACCAGACAATAGAGAGGTTGCTAATTCTTGAACAAAAGCTGGGTTAAACTTCAGAGAGGCTGAAATCATATCACTAAACTACTATACAGTATGTTTCCTTTTTGATCCAACATTTATTTTAGCAGGGTTATGTATGCCATTTCCGTTTAAAACCATATGAAATGCAAAAAATACAAACCATATTATAAAGTGAAATTACATTGATAAAATTCAGATGATATCATATTGTAGCTAGATTTAGGAACAAGCATCTATTATGTTAATACAGACTAAAATAAGGATTAAACTGTTCTCAAGTATAAGTGTAACTGCTGGTGTAGAATACTGCTCTAGTAAATGTAAAAAATAAGCTTATTTAAAATGTCCTAATAGGAATTAAAAAGGAATTTAGTTACTTTTAAAATGATTTGCTAATTCCACTAGAGTCAAAGGTCTTTCACATGCAATAAAAACAAATACGAGAGAAAATAATATAATGCATGAACTGAATTACCGCATTTACTGAATGTAAGAAAACACTAATAATAATATGTCATATTAGCAGAACAAAATCATAAAAGCCGCAATAGATCCTTGCAATGTAACAGATGGGTAGTCAACAGTGCACAATCTTTTTCTACGATGCGAACAGTTCAAAAATATCATTATCAATTTCATTACATACCAATAGATTGTAGAGTTGTTTTGGCAAAGGATAGGCACAGAAAGGCCAAATGCAGGGGTGCCAAAAATGACGACACTCATGATTTTGTTTTAAATAAGTGTCACGGATGGAGCGGCGTAGTGCGGTGAAAGCCATGTGCAGAGTCTTAGATCCGTTTCGATTATGTTTATTCACACCAACAGAACATAAAACAAACCGAGTACGGCGAAAAAAGAACTAAACTGTTTAACTAGAAATAATAGTGCGCATAACCAGCGACTTATCCAATAGTCAAAACAACAGCTCGTCCTCACGTACATAGAACACTCACCTCTAATTATCATGTGACATATAACAAACAATGATAAGCACCGAGGTGACTTCCTAGAAAACCTTTATAGCCCGAACTAATGACAACATTACACCCAGCTGTGAACTAGAAACCAGGAAGTGGAACACCCGAAACCAGACGGTGCAGTACCCAACAAACACCACACGTTACAGTACCCCCCATTTAACGGCTAGCTCCCAGATAGCCAACCTAACATGAAAGAACACAAGGGAGCAACAGGAGAAGACCCACAGTCAACCCCAAAGGGTCAGTCCAGGACCACCGGTCCAGACCTGAATAGGCCACGGTAGCCGACCGCCATCTCGAGCGGCTGAGAGGCCGCCAG
>CM055745.1:13733613-13862755 GCA_029465975.1 Dallia pectoralis
GATTACTGGTTTCAGGATCCATCCAGCGAGTAAGGCTGTGCAGTTTGAAAGACTAATGATATAGCTTGAAGTTAGGGCAAGCCCAGCCACCTTGTGGTTTGTCTAATTGTAGCGTAGACCATTTAATGCGTGGCCGCCTACCGTTCCAAACAACAGAGTTTGCGTGAAAGACTGCACATTTTCCCGGCAAGTTTGCTTTTCATAAATCCCAACTATTGCCAGGGTTCTCAAGTTTTGAAGACAGGCAGGAGTGACATATCGCTCCCCGCCCGCTGCCCTCCAGGGAATGGGCGTGTTTCATAAATTATATTATTATTAGTGTTTTTGTTGTTATTAATAATTGCTTAGACTTGCAGAAGAAAATATTTGACACATGGCACTGACAGTTCACCCAAATACAAAGTATTTATTCAATTTCTGTGTGTGTGTGCGTGCGCATGCAAGATTATGACTGGTGTTGTTTACTGTAGGTGTTTGTTGCCTTTTTGGACTCCTTTAACATGTGTGGTGTTGGCTCCCATTTGAAGCAGTTCGGCTCAAGCCCAGCCATTTTAATGATGTCCCTTACATAGATAAGCTGTTTCGAGTTGAGGTTTTGTTCAAACCGACCATGGAAAATACCCTCTCGGCATCAGTTCAACCCAGTCACCTTTAAAAAAAGGAACCAAGGGCCTCTATTGCTCAATTTTTTTCCTTTCATCATAATTAATATTGAGCAAGTCATGTTGTGTGCAAAATATTTCTTACCTTGTTCCTTGTTGAGGACATTCTTCCCCAAAACTCCTCAACGTCAAAGAGTGTTGGGACCTGAGGCATGGCAATGTTCATGAGTTGGTACTCCATAAACTCCTCACTTACTTGGTCTTGTTCCTTAGGGTCGTGAATAGGAAGGAGTTCCTGAAATCTTAAAAAGACCACATGTGTACAAGACTGATTAGAATAGTGACAGACAGATTTGTTTTGTGATCATGATCATTACACTTAAAAATATATAATCAGAATGTGAAAACCCTTGCCTGTATACAAAGTATAGGGCATCTTCAACCCCACACTCAGCTCTCAGCTGCACATCAACAAATCGTGCATGCTTCAGGAGAGAATCTTTCAATGGGAGTTTCTCCATGGCATACTCCACAGCTTTGACCAAGAAGGCCAGTGCTGCCTGCTGGAATTGTTGAGCCTTCTGTGGTGTGACCTCTAAAGCCTCAAGGAGCCTGTTGAGCGTAGCTCTGGTGGTGAAACCCACATTGAATTTTTCTCCTGACAGTGTGACAGAAGACATATAGAAAGTTAGTCAAATACAGGCATCTTATAATATTTCTCTGGGTTATACCAGTTTCATGTTTCAAGTTTATTGTCATATAATCATATTAAATAATATTTATCAGTCATGGTAATTTGTTGTGCTCAAAGTAATCTCAACTTTATAGATTTTTTTAAATATAAAGTACATAAATAGTCGAGGTAAAATAAAAAAAAGATTAATTTTAGGTGAAGGATTAATTATAAAAAGTGACAAGTGTGGCATTTAGAAGAGTGAGATTGTTGAGTAGAGTTCAGCATCCAGAATAGAAGCTGTCTCTGAATCTACTAGTGCTGTTTCTGATGCTCTTACCCAGATAGCAGGTGACTCCGTGCCAGATCCGTTTCCAAACCGGCAAATCCGCGTTACAGTCACCTCCGGGACCCAGACTGCAGGTGACTCGGAGCCGGATCCGTGCCGAAACCGGCAAATCCGCGTTAGTCACCTCCGGTTTCCTAACAGCTGGTGAATGCTAGCCGGATCCGTCTCTAACCCGGCAAATCCTCGTTACAGTCCCCTCTGGTTCACGGATCTAATACGGATCTTTCGCAAAGCAGGCACGAGCCTATGTGAAATGAGCGCGGTTTTCATTCTTAGAAGAGGAGGCTGAAGCGACAGCTGGCACTTTGGTACCCTATTCACAAGGTAAGCCACATAGTATTAAATAATACATATGTAAATGACGAATTTAACTTCTCTTATTATTATTCCATCTATTATGAATGTATATTTTTAAAATGAGCTGCTTGGTTATGTCAGTGATAGGCTAGCATTGCGTTACTTATGTCAACCCAACTTGGCTAAAGTAACGTCTCACGCAGACCCTCATTTTTGAGGAGATTTTACCTGTCCAATGTTTGGAAACGTGTAAAAAAATTTACGTTTTTGAAAGAAGACTATTCAACAAGAATGAATTTGATTCAGTATTCGATATCTTTACAAATACCTTACACCTGTAATAACAGTTAATATTGGTACTATTTTAATATACCTATCACAGGACCTTCGTGTCTCGTTATAGTCGGGGAGAAGTAGATCCAGCTACAATGTCATAATATTATTTTGTGATATATTGTTTAAAATAGCCCAAATACAGTCATTACGACTAGCCTATATAGGTCAATTTATAGTCAATCAATCGCCTGTGTGAATGCTGCTTCAGTAAATCTCAACAAAACTAACAGCTTTCTTCTTGGGGTTATGTTTGCAGATGCCTCATTGGAATTATAAAGCTCGTCTGAAGGCCGTTTGCAGCTCCATGGCTGATGTGATTGGTTCTTTTTTTCATTCTGTTTTTTCATTCTGTGAAGTGACCACACTGTTTGATTATAAACACACCAACAACTATTGATTTTGTGTGAATACAACATTGATGTGTGTGCGATTTATAAAGACTATAAAAACTATTTTTTTTGTGTATTCATTTGTATTTAAATGCTAAATAAATTGAAGATGGATCAAGGTATAAAAGATTTGTATACAGCATTTATTCAGTACACATTTATTTAAAATGTAATGCAAGGAGGAGCACTGCCAGAGCCCTGCAAAATGACCTCCAGCAGGTCACAAATGTGCATGTGTCTGCTCAAACGGTCAGAAGACTCCATGAGGGCGGTATGAGGACCCGACGTCCAGAGGTGGGGGTTGTGCTTACAGCCCAACACCGTGCAGAATGTTTGGCATCTGCCAGAGAACGCCAAGATTGGCAAATTTGGCACTGGCTCCCTGTGCTCTTCACAGATGAAAGTAGGTTTACACTGAGCACGTGACATATGTGAGAGAGTCTGGAGACGCCATGGAGAACGTTCTGCTGCCTGCAACATCCTCCAGCATGACCGGTTTGGCGGTGGGTCAGTAATGCTGTGGTGTGGCATTTCTTTGGAGGGCATTTATTTTTTGAGCAGTGTAGTTTTGGTTCTGAAGAAGGGTGGTATTAAACCTCCATCTGGATGGCCTATATTTGACGAGTCCAAAATTGACAGTGGTTAAAATTGGGTTATGGTCTGATAGGTGCCGTGGTGAGAAATCTATAGGTTCCACAGCTGGAAACAATTGGGCGGATGCTAGAATGTAGTCTATCCTAGAAAACATTTTATGACGGGAGAAGTATGTATAGTCCTTAGTTTCGGGTTTTGTAGTCGCCATATATTAACTAAGTTTAAATCTCTGGAGAAGTAACGTAATGAATTAGAAGCGGCTGTCTGATCATTGGTCACCACAGTGTTTGTTCTAAAGTTTGTTCTAAAGTACTATCAAAAAAGGTGTTCATATCTGAACCAATGACTATAAGATCACCAGTCAGAGATAACAGGTCTTTGGTGGAAAGAAAGCAGCATCATGGACTGTGGGAGCATAGATATTCACAAAAGCCACTTTTTGACCGTGTATAGAGGTACCGCAATATGCCAATCTCCCCGACCCATCTGTACTAACCCTCTCCACAAACAATATTAAGCGCTCGTTTTATCAAAATCACAACACCCTTGGTACGTGTGCCATCCCCTGAAGCCGGCACTGATTTGTACATTTTGTTCTGAAATCTTCTGAAATCTGAGTTTTCGTACGCTTGAACGGTGAGTTCAGGGCCCTAACATTCAGCGACAAAACCTTGTAACTAGCCATTACCAATATTCAGTACACACAGGCAAAACAGTAAATGTAAATAATAAACAACAAGCCAAACGTTGCAGGAAATGAAAAAGTGTAACAGTGGTCTGTAGGGTAAGCATAAATTTGTGGTAATCCCATGCGTCGATGTGAGCACCTTGGCAATCCCACCACCCTCTCAATACCCTCTGTAGCCAACAACTGTGACGAACACAAAGCGATGTCTAACAATGAAGTGAGCATTAAACCCCCTCTCTTAAACTAACATCACCGTACTTGAACTCGTTAGAAGCTGCTAACCATTAAACATTGGCGTCATATTGACGCAGCTAGTAAGAAATTAAAACCGAGTTGGCATTTACGTCGGAGCCTTTCCGCATTAGTTTCATAAACAAAAATAAAATATAATCCCGTTTAAACACAGGTTAGTTAACCAAAAATATCACTTAAACTTTTGTGCCGTAAGTAAAAGAAAAGCATTCAGGATATTTTATTATCAAGTCCATACCTGCGAGAGCCTTGTTAAACTAAACGTGTTGATTAGCAAGCATAGCACCTTCTCAAGTCTCCATACCAGCATCACCTGTATATGTTATCTAACGTTGTTCCTTCTCCCACAATCTTCAAGCTTGTTGCTTTTTGTTGTTACTTCCCGAGTTCTGAGATGCAATAGCCAGTGTCCTTCTTAACTTGATGAACGTTGCCTTGGAGCGCATCCACTTTGTTTGTTAGGTTTTCCATATTTTTGGAATGTGCGCCTATCTCAGCCTGGAAAGATCGAAGTAACTCGCCGTTCTCGGATAGGGTACGTTCAATTGGCCCCAGTGCTTTTTGACCCCACTTAACGGGTCTCACTGCGCATCGACGGTTTGTTTGATTAGCATGGCTACCTCGTCTTGGTCAAGTGCACTAGCATTACAAATCGTTTGCTGTTATCTTGCTGTTTTTGCAGAGAACATGCTGCTTTTTTGTTAGTTGCCATTGTTCAGGACAGTTTTTGGAAACATCCAAACAAATTCATGTTTAATTTAAAGATTTTGTTCCAATTAAAGGAGGATCGTAGGCAGGAGCTCATTGTGATGCGAGCATCTCGCTGCGTGCTAAAGCAAGTCTTCAATTTTTTGTATGGTACCCTATTGATTGTTTACACAGACGTTGTTACTCTGTAAGTGTGTGGTACTCTATTGATTGTTTTTATAATACTTTCTTTGACAACTATTTTTAATCTGGCTATTTGTTGACGGAGCACGAGGGAGTTTGTTAAAATGGTAAATATTGAGACTCCTCCGACCAGGAAATGTTTTTACAGGCTGGAGTACAATACTGCTTTTTTACTTATCTATTTTTTATTAGTCAGTCCACATTTACATACACTATAAATGTATATAATATTTTTTATTTAGTATTTATATTTAGCCAGTAAATAACACTTAATAGTTTACAGCTATTGTCACAATATACACTATAATAATATAATAATTAATTAATATATATATATATATATATAATAGACACATCAACTGACTAAATCAAACTAAACTTGTTATAACAGATGTAAAATCCAGAGCGTCAGGGCATGGTCTATCAGACTCACTAAATCTGATTAAAGGCTGGGTTAGGTCTCCCTCTGGTGGATCTGGGAGAGGTTGATATTCTCACGCAACTGCCACTGTTCCCGTAATCACTCACCTGGTCCTGGTCTGTAATCACCGGAGTATAAGAGGGAGAGCCTGACAACCAGCCGACGTCGGAGCGTTACCAAGTCACGTATGTCGACCTCAGTCACTGTCAAATCTCTGTCGGAGTATTTCAGTCAAGCCGAGATATGTTTGTTGTTTTGTTCGTGTCAGTCTGTGTCCTGTTAACTTAGCTCTTGTCTCGCCTCCTCTCTTCCAGTTTTGCCTGTTTCGTTCCCGCACGTTGGATTACTCACTGGACACCGTACACCACCTGGGAGATCGTCACCTTGGATTCTACCTTCATCACCTGCACTCCTCACGCCCGCTCCTGGCCGCTCAACTACCATTATCTCATTCAATAAATCTTCACTATTCGCTATCTGACTGCCGTATCGTTTCGTTCTGCGTTTGGGTTCAGTCAGATCGCAAACCCTGACAGTTTTAATACCAAGGCCTTAAGACTTCTCAATCAGCAACATAAATCTTCTAAACATATTGATCAATTAACATTTTTATTGTCAATCACTTTCTCTGGACATTAAATACACATTAGAATATTTAAATGTAGCCATTAAAACCAATTTATGAAATGTATAAAAATGTTGTTCATATTCCCCATTTATACCATTGCAACAATTGCTTCTATATTTGACATTATTTTTTTTCATATTTTTAATATTATTCTTGCTTTATTTTTTAAATTATTACTATGTAGATGTTGTGTAATGTGTGACAATAATGTCATTTTTCAGATATGTTATTAGGTGCACTTGACAAATAGTAGACTTTCACTTCGATGAGCTGAAGCTAAAAGCGCAGCATTTAAGTGACTGAGATCAAATGTCTGTTAGCGCCACCTCCTGGTTAACTTATGTAATACATGTTTGGGGGAGGAGACGTTTAGCAGAGTTGAAACCGAAAGTAAAAGTATTGTTCAGTATCCATTTTGTTCTGATGGAGCAGTATAAGATTTACATTTTTAAACAAAAAATAATCAAACAAAAAACTTCATAATGGTTATTATATAAACAAAGCGGAGAAAACAAAAACTTGGAGTAAGTAATTATAGTGTCAAAGTAAGTGCTGCTACTTTAATTAACATATAATATTCCTATCTTTGTTTCATATTTCCTTGATCATTGTTATCTGTCATTCTCCAGTGTGTTTCTAATCCAGACATTGTGTCTTCTAATCTTTACCATATAATTATTGATCGAAAGTGTGAGTTTCTCTCTATTTTGTGTTTACAGGTCTAAACAGAGAACAGGGCTACTTCCTATAAAATGAGTCTTACTGGGGGGAGAGAAGACAGGGGCACTGCCTCTGAAATCAATCTCTCCGGGGAACATGACACCACAGCTAAAAGGTGACATTAATTTGGATTTGTGTTTCCCCATCTGAGTTCAAGGTGAAAGGTGACTGACTATTTCCCTCTATTGTGTTGAAGGCCAATCCAGCTGGAGAGACCAGCCTCTCCTGTACCCAGCTGTGCGTCCATGAAGAGTGACCAGTCTATGGGTAAACCTATAACGTTCAGAAAAGAAGTTTCAGGGTGAGAAACAGAGGGAATGAGGGAGAGAAATACACAATTTGTTTGTATATTCTAGGTGTTGGTGTCTATTAGTGTTGTGTTAACTTACACAATACAGGTTTATATTCTTCAATAAAATATATTAGTGTTTTTGCATAATAATGATTCTGTCAATCTACACTTTCAAAGTGTGATTTTAAAAAAGCAGGTGTTAGTTTAGTTCAGTGATTAGATTGTTAATTTACACTTTTCTGGTGTGTATTTATTATTGATCCTATAGCTGTTTCAATATTTTTTTATTTTACCTTTATTTTACCTTCATTTTACTAGGTAGGCCGATTGAAAACAAATTCTCATTTACAACGGCGACCTAGACAAGATAAGGCGAGAAATGTGCAAACAACATAGAGTTACATAATAAGTACACAGAAGTGCAAATTACAAACTACAGTGAGACACAATAAGGCAATACAGGGTCAAGTAAAACAGGATGAGGTAACTGTGATTCTGTTGAGCAGCAGGTATGACAATAGTGCAGGATAGAGATGTCCACTGTGAAAGGTGGGCATAGCATAAGGGAGAGAAGTTGAAGACCGTTAGCAGGTACATAGGTCGGACAGGTGTTCAGAAAGGAGTAGTTTAAAGGCAACCGGTGATATGAGTGTTTCAAGTTTTAGGGTTTTTTGTAGTTCATTCCAGTCGTTGGCGGCTGCAAACTGGAATGATTGGTGGCCGAATGCTGTGCAGGCTTTCGAGGTGAAAACGGCGATATACCTACTAGATCGTAGACTGCAGGTGGGTAGAGCAATGGTAACTAAACAGCTTAAGTACAGCGGGACTTGTAGATAAGTTGGTACCAATGAGTGAATGTATACACTTAGTTTTACCAGAGTTTAGTAATAACTGAAGGTTTTGGAAACAATGTTGAATGGCATTGAAACTCTCCTGGAGATTTTTGAGCACAGTATCTAACGAAGGGCCTGACAGGATGTACAGGATGATATCATCTGCATAAAAATGGATCTGAGAGTCACCAGCAGCGAGAGCCACATCGTTGATGTAGAGGGAGAATAGAGTCGGCCCGAGAATCGAGCCCTGTGGCACCCCCATAGAGACAGGCATGGGTCCCGACAACAGGCCCTCCGATTTAACACGCTGGACCCTGTCGGAGAGATAGTTGGAGAACCAGGCAAGGCAGTCGTGGGAGAAGACCAGGCTATTGAGTCGGCTGATGAGAACATGGTGGTTAACAGAATCAAATGCCTTGGACAGGTCAATGTAGACGGCTGCACAGTAATGGTTTTTATCCATGGTGGCTATTATGCAGTTCAGGACCTTTAGGGTAGCTGTGGTGCAGCCATGACCAGCACGAAAACCAGACTGCATAGCGGAAAGAATGCGGTGGGATTCCAAATGACTGACAATTTGTTTGTTGACCAGTTTTTCGAAAAACTTGGGAAAGACAGGTTAGGATGGATATTGGTCTGTAGCAGTTGGGGTAGAGGGTGTCGCCCCCTTTGAACAGGGGAATGACTGTGGCAGATTTCCAATCTCTTGGGATTTTAGAAGATTAGAGAGGGAGAGGTTAAATAGAGTAGTGATGGGGGAAGCAATAATATTTACAGATAATTTTAGAAAAGATGGGTCCAGATTATCCAGCCCAGCTGATTTCTATGGTCCAGCTTTTGCCACTCTTTCAGTACATCGGCTGTCTGGATAAGGGTAAAGGAGAAGTGTGTGGAGGGGGCTGGGCACAGGGGTGTTGTGGTTGTAGGGCAGCTAGCTTGGGGGTGAGTATTTAGATGAAAGGCGTGGCCGGCTTGACCGATAAGGCTTTACCTTCTCTGTAGTAACAGTATTATCTAATTTTAGGGCTGTAGGAAGTTGGGAGGAGGTGACTTTGTTCTCCAAAGATTTAACAGTGTCCCAGAACTTTTTGGAGTTGGAGTAGCAGGAAATTTCTGTTTAAAGAAGTGGGCCTTTGTTTCCCTAACTAACTAAGTATATCGGTTTCTGGCTTCTTAAAAAAGTTACATATCGCGGGGCTCGTTTGAGACTAGTCCATATTCAGGCGAGACTAGACGTTTACAACATTTAACACGATCTGTTTTACTCAAATGGCAGCTTCCATGAAGAAATCAATTCGAAATCTAAGGTAAAGACTTCATTTCCCATAGGGCTTTGCTCCCATTCGTCTACATGGTAATCTGAACGTGTAGGAGCTTATTGCGTCACTCACTAGACCGAATGGGAAAAAGACCAGCTCTCAGTAAAATTACAGTATCTCGGTCATTAAATGAGCTAAACTTGAAACAAAGCCTGGCATAACGCTGCGACTTAGGGGAACACAAATGAAGTGGCCAGAGGTCGACCAGATGTTCAGAGTCTGAGATATAACATTTCAAAATCTCTGGGGAAAAAAATTAGGTGTATCTTTTTTGTTTTAGCTTATGCCAGATTTAATGTGTTACATTAACCCTAATTAATTGGACATTTCCACAACATTCAGACTATTTTCTTTTAAATGCCCTTTACCAAATCTTCCTACATGGTTTTGTTTCAGAGCAATATCCATTTAGATTGGGCTGGGTCATTATAGGCGAAAATTGAGAGTTGGGGCCCGGTGTAAAAAAGGTTAACTTCCATGTGTGTATTTAGTATTGATCCTATAGGTGTTTTAGTATAATAGATTGACTTCCATGTGTGTATTAGGTATTGATCCTATAGGTGTTTTAGTGCAAAAAGATTGACTTCCATGTGTGTATTAACACTAGAAGCACGGAGGCTCACATACCCACCCCTTTCGCGATTTGTGTCAAAAGACCCAATGCGTTGGTTTGAATGGGAGAATGTGGCTCACAATGACCAGCAGATGGCGCATCTTGTTCATCTTTGCGTCAGAAGGACCGGGCTGGCTGTTGTAAAATCACTGTGGCGAATGAAGTGAAACCAAAATTTACAATGAATATAGATTACCTAAATGTGTCCACAATTATTTAATAAGTGCACATATATTTAGGCTTTTATGGTACCGCATTTCCACTCTAGTTATTTTAAATTAAACCAAATGAATCTTGAAAAAAAATCGAAAATATTGACAGAAATAACACTTATACATTATAAAAACACTGAAGTAATGGATTCTATAATAAACTGTAAAAGTAATTGTAACCAAAAAGACCAGCATTCCTAGTGATTTTTGTTGCGCCACTGAATTGCATTCAGACTAAATTATGTCATTCCTATGTTGCCCATACCCACATAAAATAAGTCAATTAATGTGGTTTAATTTAAAGTAACTAGTGTGTGTTTGTGGGAAACAATTTTCTATGGCCTTACACAATCGAATTCTAATAGCTGTTTGAGCTATCAATAGTTTGTTCATGTCGCATGGGGAAGGAAAGTAGATTCACCCGCAGTTCGTCAGTGTCAGCACACAAATTTAAGGTTACTTAAAAACATATTTTTTAATCTATTAAATTACTCTAATACAAAACTATGCCCGTAGCCTATTCATATGTAAATTGCGATGACACTTTATCCATTCAAAGTATGCGTATAGTTCTGTGGGATCCCCCACCCGGCTGTGAGGGGCGTGGATCCCTGGAACTTCGACATGTTCGTGTTTCCAGGGTAGCAATTCAAAGCATGGGTGATTCCAACCTTACCAACATGACTCTGTGGGTGCGCAGTCTTTGTACAGCATAATTTAAAACATTACCATAACACACTGGGACCCGTTTCTCCCGCGGGCAGTTTCCGATTTACTCCTTTCCAAATTCTGTGTAAACTCGCACCTTTCCAATGATACCAACCACGCCGCTGTGCGACGCACTAATTTGTAGAACATCAACCGTTCAGAAAAGTTGGCCACATTGGAAATTAGAGTTGCCACTCTAAATTATTTTTAGTCCCATCACGGGCAAACAGCCACAAAACGACAAGCACATATATTTAGGTCTTTTTGGTGCCATAATACAACACAAATAATTTTAAATTAACGAAAATTAACTTGACGTAGGCTATATTGTAGATATGATTGAGTTAACATCAATGATATGAAGTATTTAATTCATGTGACGCACACATGAGAAATGTATGGTATACCCACACAAAGACACAACCTAAAAGTATTTATCATCTGTAATGCCCGTTCAAATTAATAATGAGCAAAACGTACATCTCGCATTCAAAAATACCTTGTTGTAATAATACATAACTTTAGTTTAGCAAATTATGATGATAACATTAATTATAATATAACATGAATATACAGACTCGCGAATTGTCGGCATTTGACGGGAAGCTCAGCCTGAAAACAACATGCTTTGGTTGGGGACATATAATCCTAAGAGCCGCATTCATGTAACTCTCATTTTGGCCCAGATAACACTAACTATATCATATGAAGCCATTATCCCACATAACAAGTCTGTGAGCGTTTTCACTGTATTTTATTAATGTGACGCACACATGGTGAGAAATGTATGTTATGTACACAATACGTGGAAATAGAACAGACAACGACACAACGCAGTTGTGTTATACAGCGTTCTAACAACATACAAGATCTAAATGTATTTATCATCTCCCTTTCTTGAAGAAAATTCAGGTCAATGGCCAGTTCCATTGTTTCCCTCTATCGCGCATTCACATAATAAAGACACTGCCCCCACATAAAATAGCCTGAAGTTAGTACCCGGCAGCTGGGGGGTGTGGGGCAAACGGATTGCATTGTAAATGGAGGTGATTTGCATGTGAATGAAGCCTAAAGTTTCTGCCGACGTTTCTAAACTTGCTGAATTAGTTTAGATTTATAAACATCGTCTAGCAGCACTATAGGAGAGCCAACAAACTGCCCGCGCCCGCTGGCGTTGCAGTTATTAATTAAAAAAAGTACTGACTATAATTCAGTTTTTTTACGTCGGGTGGGGAATGAACTGCTCTTCTTCAAAGGAAGAGCCTGCCCGCTCCAGGATCTGTCCATTACGGTGGACAACGTCACAGTCCCTGCTACCCAATGTGGGAAAAACCTTTGCGTGACCCTTGACAACTCCCTCTCATTTTCTGCACACATCAAGGCGGTGTCCCGGTCTTGCAGGTACATGCTCTACAACATTCGGAAAGTAAGGCCGTATCTTACGCAGGAAGCCGCACAAGTGCTGATCCAGGCACTTATCATCTCCCGTCTCGACTACTGCAACTCCCTTCTGGCTGGTCTCCCAGTGTGCGCCATCAAACCCCTGCAACTCATTCAAAATGCAGCAGCCCGCCTGATCTTCAATCTACCAAAGTTCTCCCATGTCACTCAGCTGTTCCGCACACTACACTGGCTCCCGGTCGAAGCACGCATCCACTACAAAACCATGGTGCTAGCCTATGGGGCAACAAGAGGAACCGCCCCCTCCTACATCCAGTCACTAATCAAGCCGTACACACCCACGCGAGCACTTCGTTCTGCCACCTCAGGCCTCTTGGTAGTGCCATCCCTACGGGAGGGCAACTCTCGATCTGCTCAGTCTAAATTGTTCTCCGTGCTTGCCCCGCAATGGTGGAACAACTCCACTCTGGAGATCAGATCATCGGACTCTCTACCAATCTTCAAAAAACGTCTAAAAACATTCCTCTTCAAATTGTACCTCCAGTAGCTCCATGAATGGAGCTCCACAACTCTCGACCGTTTGAAACTTCACTACCGAATCATTCTTCTATCTCTAGCACTTCCCCCTGCACCCACCCAGGAACAATGTACTTATTGCCTTTTTGATGTGTGTTTTTAGCTATATGTGAAATGCCTGCACTTATTGTAAGTCGCTCTGGATAAGAGCGTCTGCTAAATGCGCAAAATGTAAATGTAAATGTAAATGTAAGTAAATCCGCATCAGCAGTTTTGTCAATGTCAGCCCACAAATATAAGGTTACTTTTAAATTAAAGTATTTAATACAAAACTTTGCTTGTATTCCTATGTGAATTGCAATGACACTTTATATCCGATTCACTACATTGAAAGTACGCGTAATTCTGTGGGATTCCCCCTATCCTGCTGTGAGAGACATAGTTCTGTGGGAATCCCCATATCCTTCCAACCATTCGGCTGTGAGAGGCGTGGTTCATCCGCTGGAACTCCGGGACTATGGGGTCTCAGCGCAGCCCGTCATTGTGTGCATTCTCGGTTGTACTGCCCACGTTCAAAAAGTCATTTCTCCGGCACACATTATCTGATTTACTCCATTCAAAGCATGGGTGATTCTGTGGGACCTCCTCTATGCAACTGTACCAGACACGACTCGGTGGCTAGTAGAGTCTAACGAATAAACATCAGTGTATTGATATAGCCTACAAGAATCTTCAACAAAGTATTGTTGTGTATCGAAATGAAACGAATAAAAACATCAATATGCATACAACATTTTGTATATTAATATCCTTATACCCCTATATCCCTAGTATAATTTAGTTTTCTATTCATGTTTTATTTATGCACCTTCCTGCCAATGTAAATTCCTTGTCTGTACACACATTCATGGCGAATAAACACTTCTGAAAAAATAAATATTCCGTTCACGTTGTACATTTGACTATTGTCTAAAATGAGGTTATATACCGTCCAGCAACTATATACCTAAATAATGTGAACTAAAAGTTGGTATTCAAATCAATGATGAGGTACAACTCACATTCAATATTAAATGCCTTGTTGAAACTCCGATAGAACTTTATTTTAGCAAATTATGAATATAATGACACAAACGTAACTGAACATAAGACAATATACCAACTTTGACAATGTAGTGGAGGCCGTGGTCAATTATTATTTTCATTTCTTGAAAAGTTACGGTTTCCAAGAGGTTTCCGTATTTCAACAGTATAGGACGTTGCTTCGGCTACATCGATATGAAATTAGTTTAATGTTATTAATGCAATGCAATAATGCATTATAACAGAATAGAACTTGAATAAACGCATAGAGCGTTTCAACTTCATATATTTCTTATTGATTTACGTTTATGCTTCGATGGCGAAGCAACAGAACGATATATCAGAAAATTTACCGCATTTACCTCAATATTATAGTCTGCAATACGTCTAAATTAATTGGTTTTAATTTGAAATAATCAGTGTGATAATATCGGTGAACAATATTAATTAGCAGTCTATATTAGTCTATGTAAGTTACGGCTCTTTTCACACCACGTACATCGTATACACACAAAATGTATTATATATACTTTACAATGCCTAATATTGTGTATGAATCAACTATTATTAATTGCCTATTGTTTCAGTAGGCCATTATTATTTGAAAAGCATCTTTGAAAGTGAAATATGGTTGGCTGTGAAACATAGCCTACATAAGTTTGTTGTTTAGAACTTCCCTGATGCCGCCTCGTTATACAGAAGCAGCAGGATTATATTCACGTCATTCATGTTAACTCAAAATTGTCTACAATAAGTAAATATTTATTTGGTGTAATAAAAAATAATAATTGTGTTATTTTTGTGTTTGTATAATATCACGTTGCATGAAATTCACTTGCAGAAAATGTGACCTGGTTTCAGGGTTTCAAGCGCCACCTGGTGACAGACAACAAGATATATTGGTGAAAAAAATACAAGCAAGATGGCGGATAGGCACCTAGCACATAACTTCGGCAAAATAGCTTTAAATTCGCATTTCCAGTGATTATTTTAACAGGAAAAAAACAGGGGGATAAAGCATGCCTATCTAGGAGCATATCTAAAAGGATTTTTCTGTAAGTTAATAGAGTGCCGCAAAAATATTTTTTTACGTGCCTCTGGGTCAAATGACCCACCTCCAGCGCTTCTAGTGTTAAGTATTGATCCTATGGGGTTTTTTGTATAATAGATTGACTTCCATGTGTGTATTAAGTATTGATCCTAAATATGTTTTACTATAATAGATTTACACATGATTTCAGAAACAATTACATTCAGTCCACTATATACAAAACTCACTGGAACCTCCTTCATTATAAATTAAAGGATCCAGAAAGAGACACAGACAAACTGTGTCCAAATACAATAATCACTCCTTAGAAAGTCCTCTATAAATATAAACACTCTGTTGTATTTAACTAATATTTCCAGGGAGCATAAAAAGAAACCAACCTCTCCTGTACCCAGCTGTGTGTCTATAAAGAGTGACCGGTCTATGGCACAACCTATACAGTTCAGAGATGGAGACTTTTCTACAGATCAAAGGTAATTAAATCTTATTGGTCAGTGATTGTATATCTGTTTATTTAGTTCCCATTATCTGATGCCATGACAACAGCTAGTTTTCTTGGGTTCAACATTTAACAAAAAATACATTACCAGCAAACCAGAAAATTACAATATCCATGCATTTTACAACATATATATATCTACACTTTGAAAGTGTGATTTACAAAAGAGTGCTGATGTTTTATTATATTGATTAGATTGTTAACTTACACTTTTCTTGTGTGTATTTAGTATTGAACCTATAGGTGTTTTAATAAAATAAATTGACTTCCATGTGTGTAATAACCTTTTCACGCGTATGTTCCAAAAACATCTTCCAGGCCCCTCAGCGTGTATTATTTTGCGCGTGATTTCTGAATTTGCGCCGAGATCCATAATGTGACTATGACGCAACAAGAGGGACCAGCTGCTGCATTAGCTGCGGTTTACCAGAGCCACGCTGCTTGCTATTTATTTTTTATTTAGACCAATTAAATTTAAAAAAAAAATGTCTATATGACTACCAAGAATAACGTAGGTAAAGCACTATTAAAATAATAATAATATCTGGAGACTTGTAGGGGTTTCTGTCTTGGCATGTACTTCAGCTCGGCACTACTACTCAGCTCTCAGCAGTCAATGCATCAACTCATGTAATGGCTAAAACGTTTAGCATGTTATTTGCATTGCTCGTGTGTATATTGTAATATGCTCCTTTTGCAGTGTTTACACCATTTTACGCAGTAACAGTTATTATTTACACAACTCCCGTAATGTTATATGAACATATTTTTTCAAAAAACATTTTGTGAATGTTGGTTGTTTAGACGAAATGTAGTCGATGCATTGACGTTAGCTCGTTTGGTTATATCTAAAGTTAACCGTATGGTCTGTCAACTTTTACGTAATTGTGAAGATTATTGAGTGCTCATTCCTGACTACGGATAATTTTCCGTACTGTCAAAGTTGATGTGAATGTACTGAATGAGTGCCGATTTCTTCAAACTTGGTAATAAGACACATGTCATCAGTGTAAATCGTTTTTTAAGGTTGTAGTGATGAAGTTGAGCTATTTTAAAAGGGGAAATGTATAATTTAATATAAACACCATTAACAAATACATATTTGAATATTTCAAAATGTATTGTAAATTATTTAATTATTTATATATTCATTACCTGTTATTCATTTAATGTTATTCGTTTAATGATATTTGTTTAATGATATTCATTTAATGATATTCATTTCATGATATTCATTTCATGGTTGCAGTGTCATTCCGATATCTGTCACTAAATCTCTCACGTTCACCCATCAAAGATGCTTCAACTTCTGATTGGTCTGATCTCATTCATTAATATTGAAAAGGTGGGCGCTAAACTCTAATTGGTCTAATTTCACCCATCAAATCAGGAAGGGTGAGCTCTAACATTTGATTGGTCTGGACACTTAGAATGTACAGCCTCCTGCACATATATTTGATTGCACTGGGCTCTATGCAGCGGGACTTGTGACGTATTTCCGACTACACTTCCTACTAGGCTGGCAGCTTACTTTTAAATTAAAGTATTTAATACAAAACTTTGCTTGTATTCCTATGTGAATTGCAATGACACTTTATATCCGATTCACTACATTCAAAGTACGCGTAATTCTGTGGGATTCCCCCTATCCTGCTGTGAGAGGCATGGTTCTGTGGGAATCCCCATATCCTTCCAACCATTCGGCTGTGAGAGGCGTGGTTCATCCGCTGGAACTCCGGGACTATGGGGTCTCAGCGCAGCCCGTCATTGTGTGCATTCTCGGTTGTACTGCCCACGTTCAAAAAGTCATTTCTCCGGCACACATTATCTGATTTACTCCATTCAAAGCATGGGTGATTCTGTGGGACCTCCTCTATGCAACTGTACCAGACACGACTCGGTGGCTAGTAGAGTCTAACGAATAAACATCAGTGTATTGATATAGCCTACAAGAATCTTCAACAAAGTATTGTTGTGTATCGAAATGAAACGAATAAAAACATCAATATGCATACAACATTTTGTATATTAATATCCTTATACCCCTATATCCCTAGTATAATTTAGTTTTCTATTCATGTTTTATTTATGCACCTTCCTGCCAATGTAAATTCCTTGTCTGTACACACATTCATGGCGAATAAACACTTCTGAAAAAATAAATATTCCGTTCACGTTGTACATTTGACTATTGTCTAAAATGAGGTTATATACCGTCCAGCAACTATATACCTAAATAATGTGAACTAAAAGTTGGTATTCAAATCAATGATGAGGTACAACTCACATTCAATATTAAATGCCTTGTTGAAACTCCGATAGAACTTTATTTTAGCAAATTATGAATATAATGACACAAACGTAACTGAACATAAGACAATATACCAACTTTGACAATGTAGTGGAGGCCGTGGTCAATTATTATTTTCATTTCTTGAAAAGTTACGGTTTCCAAGAGGTTTCCGTATTTCAACAGTATAGGACGTTGCTTCGGCTACATCGATATGAAATTAGTTTAATGTTATTAATGCAATGCAATAATGCATTATAACAGAATAGAACTTGAATAAACGCATAGAGCGTTTCAACTTCATATATTTCTTATTGATTTACGTTTATGCTTCGATGGCGAAGCAACAGAACGATATATCAGAAAATTTACCGCATTTACCTCAATATTATAGTCTGCAATACGTCTAAATTAATTGGTTTTAATTTGAAATAATCAGTGTGATAATATCGGTGAACAATATTAATTAGCAGTCTATATTAGTCTATGTAAGTTACGGCTCTTTTCACACCACGTACATCGTATACACACAAAATGTATTATATATACTTTACAATGCCTAATATTGTGTATGAATCAACTATTATTAATTGCCTATTGTTTCAGTAGGCCATTATTATTTGAAAAGCATCTTTGAAAGTGAAATATGGTTGGCTGTGAAACATAGCCTACATAAGTTTGTTGTTTAGAACTTCCCTGATGCCGCCTCGTTATACAGAAGCAGCAGGATTATATTCACGTCATTCATGTTAACTCAAAATTGTCTACAATAAGTAAATATTTATTTGGTGTAATAAAAAATAATAATTGTGTTATTTTTGTGTTTGTATAATATCACGTTGCATGAAATTCACTTGCAGAAAATGTGACCTGGTTTCAGGGTTTCAAGCGCCACCTGGTGACAGACAACAAGATATATTGGTGAAAAAAATACAAGCAAGATGGCGGATAGGCACCTAGCACATAACTTCGGCAAAATAGCTTTAAATTCGCATTTCCAGTGATTATTTTAACAGGAAAAAAACAGGGGGATAAAGCATGCCTATCTAGGAGCATATCTAAAAGGATTTTTCTGTAAGTTAATAGAGTGCCGCAAAAATATTTTTTTACGTGCCTCTGGGTCAAATGACCCACCTCCAGCGCTTCTAGTGTTAAGTATTGATCCTATGGGGTTTTTTGTATAATAGATTGACTTCCATGTGTGTATTAAGTATTGATCCTAAATATGTTTTACTATAATAGATTTACACATGATTTCAGAAACAATTACATTCAGTCCACTATATACAAAACTCACTGGAACCTCCTTCATTATAAATTAAAGGATCCAGAAAGAGACACAGACAAACTGTGTCCAAATACAATAATCACTCCTTAGAAAGTCCTCTATAAATATAAACACTCTGTTGTATTTAACTAATATTTCCAGGGAGCATAAAAAGAAACCAACCTCTCCTGTACCCAGCTGTGTGTCTATAAAGAGTGACCGGTCTATGGCACAACCTATACAGTTCAGAGATGGAGACTTTTCTACAGATCAAAGGTAATTAAATCTTATTGGTCAGTGATTGTATATCTGTTTATTTAGTTCCCATTATCTGATGCCATGACAACAGCTAGTTTTCTTGGGTTCAACATTTAACAAAAAATACATTACCAGCAAACCAGAAAATTACAATATCCATGCATTTTACAACATATATATATCTACACTTTGAAAGTGTGATTTACAAAAGAGTGCTGATGTTTTATTATATTGATTAGATTGTTAACTTACACTTTTCTTGTGTGTATTTAGTATTGAACCTATAGGTGTTTTAATAAAATAAATTGACTTCCATGTGTGTAATAACCTTTTCACGCGTATGTTCCAAAAACATCTTCCAGGCCCCTCAGCGTGTATTATTTTGCGCGTGATTTCTGAATTTGCGCCGAGATCCATAATGTGACTATGACGCAACAAGAGGGACCAGCTGCTGCATTAGCTGCGGTTTACCAGAGCCACGCTGCTTGCTATTTATTTTTTATTTAGACCAATTAAATTTAAAAAAAAAATGTCTATATGACTACCAAGAATAACGTAGGTAAAGCACTATTAAAATAATAATAATATCTGGAGACTTGTAGGGGTTTCTGTCTTGGCATGTACTTCAGCTCGGCACTACTACTCAGCTCTCAGCAGTCAATGCATCAACTCATGTAATGGCTAAAACGTTTAGCATGTTATTTGCATTGCTCGTGTGTATATTGTAATATGCTCCTTTTGCAGTGTTCACACCATTTTACGCAGTAACAGTTATTATTTACACAACTCCCGTAATGTTATATGAACATATTTTTTCAAAAAACATTTTGTGAATGTTGGTTGTTTAGACGAAATGTAGTCGATGCATTGACGTTAGCTCGTTTGGTTATATCTAAAGTTAACCGTATGGTCTGTCAACTTTTACGTAATTGTGAAGATTATTGAGTGCTCATTCCTGACTACGGATAATTTTCCGTACTGTCAAAGTTGATGTGAATGTACTGAATGAGTGCCGATTTCTTCAAACTTGGTAATAAGACACATGTCATCAGTGTAAATCGTTTTTTAAGGTTGTAGTGATGAAGTTGAGCTATTTTAAAAGGGGAAATGTATAATTTAATATAAACACCATTAACAAATACATATTTGAATATTTCAAAATGTATTGTAAATTATTTAATTATTTATATATTCATTACCTGTTATTCATTTAATGTTATTCGTTTAATGATATTTGTTTAATGATATTCATTTAATGATATTCATTTCATGATATTCATTTCATGGTTGCAGTGTCATTCCGATATCTGTCACTAAATCTCTCACGTTCACCCATCAAAGATGCTTCAACTTCTGATTGGTCTGATCTCATTCATTAATATTGAAAAGGTGGGCGCTAAACTCTAATTGGTCTAATTTCACCCATCAAATCAGGAAGGGTGAGCTCTAACATTTGATTGGTCTGGACACTTAGAATGTACAGCCTCCTGCACATATATTTGATTGCACTGGGCTCTATGCAGCGGGACTTGTGACGTATTTCCGACTACACTTCCTACTAGGCTGGCAGCTTCCGGTTCCATTAGAAAGCATACAACAACCCACACAATAAACGTTTATATGTCGCTAAACATCAACATTTCTAGTTATTCTGGTATTGTCAGCTTTTACTATGGAGGTTAACCAATATCAAAAGTGAATGCCCAAGAACATTGCCGTGCGTTGTGTCGGGTAGATACAACTCAACTTCGAGTTTTCATTCATTTCCTGTGGATCTCCCGTCATTGACCCCAGCCTGCCTGACCACTCTCTTGCTTACTGTTTATTGTAAAATAAAGACATCGCTTACCGCGTTTGGATCCGTCCCTCTGTCTCAGAGTGTATTCATTACACTTGGTCTCTAATGGTATGCATTACATCCACATTTTATTAGTTATATTTTCTATAACTTACAATACAAAACATACGGTTGTATTCTAGATAAGAGGTATACATATATCTAAAAATGTAGGCCTACCCATTCCAGCCCATAAACAGTAGTCAAAGTCAAAAGTCAAAGTATTATATTGTCATGTATACAGAATGACTTGCATCAAACTGCAAAGAGCTCTTTTCACTCCTTTCGCCAGAGCCCCGCGCCCGCTGGCGTCATTAACATACGAACCTGCCATCCATCTACAGCATCAGATCATCTACTGTGTTATTATCCTAAATAAAATGAATTACGATGAATTATGTTTTTTTTTTTACTAAAATAGTATGTAGTTATTGTCTTATGTAAACATACAATACACAATTAAAACCATTATTTTAAAATGCACAGGCTATGACATTTACTTTTTTTTGATCGAATAAATGATAATCCATCCAACTGTATGTCCTATTTTGATGTAGTAAATGCTAAAACATTTTAGATCACAAGCGACGCGCAATCAAATTATTTGCGCATGATTGGCCATATAGACATATTGCAACACAGACTCTTGAAATAGAAACATTAGGCTACAGTGTATAATTCGATCATTTTCATTTGTAAAATGTAATTACAGTCCAGTAACTAAGGCACAGTAGACAATGAAACATCAATCAATCAAATTTTATTTGTAGAGCGCCTTACAACAGCCAAAAGGTGCACAAGGCGCTTTCCAGTAAAAAGCATAAAAGACAACAGTATATAAAAACATAAGTGTACATAAAATAACAGTCGAGGCTACGTGTTAAAAGCTTGTCTAAATAGATGTGTTTTCACCTGTGATTTAAAAACACTTAACACGGTGATGCTTCGTAGGTGTGGTGGAAGTGCGTTCCACAGCTTAGGGCCCTGGACGGCAAATGACCGACCTCCAAACTTTTTATATTTTGATTTTGGAATCACCAGAGAGGTGTGTTCAGAGGAGCGCAGGGTTCTGGCTGGTTTGTAGACCGTTATTAGTTCAGCGAGGTAGGCCGGGGCCATACCATTGATGGCCTTGAACACAAACAGCAGGACGTTATACTCCACCCTAAATCGCACCGGGAGCCAGTGGAGCGAGCGGAGGACGGGGGTGATATGAGAACGCTTAGAGATGTTGCAGAGGAGACGTGCTGCCGAGTTTTGTACCAGTTGAAGCCTATTGAAGAGTGATTTATTAAGTCCGATGTAAAGGGCATTGCAGTAGTCTATCCTTGAGCTGATGAAGGCATGAATGGCTTTTTCAAGGTCAGCTCTGGACAGAAATGGTTTGACCTTGCTCAGGAGCCTTAACTGGTAAAAGCTTGCCTTTACAACTGCACTAATCTGTTTGTCATACTGCATATTTTGGTCAAAAATAACACCCAGGTTGCGCACATTGGGTGCAAACTGAGGTGTAAGAGGACCAAAACTGGGAGACCTATTGGGTGAGTCCGGGTTGAACAGGATGTACTCAGTCTTTCCTTCATTCAGATGAAGGAAATTCTGGGAAAGCCACTGTTTAATGTCCTGAAGGCAGTTATGGAGAGGATCCAGCGCAGAACGATTGCTCAGAATCACAGGAAGGTAAATCTGAAGGTCGTCAGCATAGAAATGGAAATGAACATTGTGATTGGAGATGAGTTGACCAAGTGGCAGCATATACAGTGAAAACAGAATTGGACCAAGAATGGATCCTTGAGGCACACCGGAAGACAGGGTGGCAACTGAGGAGGAAAAGTCATTAAGCATTACTGAAAAAGTTCTGTTTGTGAGATATGACGAGAACCAGTTGAGCACCGCGCCCTGCAGACCGACAACATGTTGAAGACGGGAGATGAGAGTGGCATGATCCACGGTGTCAAAAGCAGCGGTCAAGTCCAGTAACACCAAAACCACAGAGTTTTTACAGTCCAGGGCACCAAGAATGTCATTAAGGACCCTCAGTAGTGCCGATTCGGTGCTATGTCTAGACCTGAAACCGGACTAAAATTTATCACCAATGAGGTGCAGTTGGAGATGAGACTGAAGCTGGGAAAAAACCAGCTTCTCCATCAACTTAGACAGAAGAGACAAGTGAGATATTGGGCGGAAGTTGGATAGTATGGAGGGATCAAGGTTGGGTTTCTTGAGCAGCGGTCTGATAATGGCGTGTTTGAGAGCAGCGGGCACAGTGCCAAAACTAAGACAGGTGTTTATGAAGGAGACAAGAAAGGGACCTATGATGTCAATAGCCTCCTTCAAAATCTTAGAAGGAACAGCGTCTAGAGTGCAGGTGGTAGGCTTCAACTCATGGACAGCTTTTTTGAGATCCGCAAGAGAAACTGCCTCAAAGTTCTCCAGCACACATTGGACTGCTCGGGTGGACATGGCAACAGCAGGGGCTTGTGTGATGGTTTGCCTGACAGACAAAACCTTATCCAAAAAATATTGTTTGAATGCATTGCATGTATTTTCAGATACATCATTCAAAGCAACAGATACCGGATTTATAACAGAATTAATAGTGCTGAACAGGATTCCAGGACGGTGGCTGTTGTTATTGATGAGATTAGAAAGGTACTGTCCTTTAGCTTCCTTCACTGCGTTCTGATAGGTGGCAAGACGGTCTCTAAACATCTCCAGTGACACCTGCAGGCTATCCTTCTTCCATTTTCGTTCAGCCTGTCTACACTGACGCCTGACGACCCAAGTTGTATCATTGAGCTAGGGGTCCGTAGGACCTTTGCTCGTCTTTACCTTGTAGGGCGCAACAGAGTCCATAATCTGGGAGCAGATGGTGTGGAAGGAGGAGAGCAAAAGGTCAGGACATAGAGGCGATGCCAAACCAGCAGTAGAGGCAAAATCAGAAACAGAGAAAGCAGCAACAAAGTCATCAACTGTAGATGAGGTAATGATGCGACGACGATGAGGGGGTGTGGGCGTGAGAGCAGGAGGAACAGCACAGATGTCAAACCGTATGAGAGAGTGGTCAGAGATGGGAAAATCCAGGACCTCACAAGTTGACACTGTTACCCAACGAGAAATTATAAGGTCAAGAGTGTGACCTAACCTATGAGTGTGACAGGATATGGACTTGGACAGATCCAATGAATCCAAAAGTGCCTTAAAATCGTTAGCAGGTTTATCAGAAGGGCAGCAAACATGAATGTTAAAGTCACCACAGATTAGAATATTGTCAAACTTTGGTAAAAACTCTGTCAGAAACTCTGAGAATTCATCTAAGAAATCCTTATTTAATTTGGGCGGTCGATAGATTACTGCACATAAAATAGGACAGAGCAGTGTGAGCACAAATACTTGTAACTCAAAGCTGGAATACCCTCTAGTGAGCAGCAGGCGGCACTTCAATGACTGCCTGTGTATAGTAGCTATCCCCCCGCCCCTACCCGTTTGCCGCGGTGTGTTTAAGTAAAAATAGCCCGAGGGGAGGAGTTCCGAAAAGGCACTGACGTCACCTGGGGGGAGCCAGGTTTCGGTGAAGAAAAACATATCCAGATTGTAAGAGGAGATGACATCATTGAGGACAAATGTTTTGTTATTGAGGGATCTGGTGTTACAAAGTGCCATGCGCAACGTGGTCGAGTTGACAGGCGGCGCTGTCAGACGAGGAATTGGCCGGAGGTTTCCTTGGACGAAGCTCCGGGTGGATGCATTTACGTGGCGGGCGCACGGAAATGGAATACCAGTGTCGCAGCGAACCGGCAGAAGCCACCGAAAGCATTCCCGCGAACCGCTAACACTGCCAAGCCCCGAACGATCCCCACACCTCGGCAATGGAGAATCCAGGTGAATCCTCAGCCTGACATGTAACCCGCCTCTCTCCGACCGCGTCTTCTGCGGCGCTTACCGCCTGGTAGCAAACAGACAGGGCGTCTCAGGAAAAGAGGAATTGATGCCAATAGTGGCGGTGGTTGTTTGAAGGACTGGGCATTTAGGAGGCGATTAGTTGTAAAACGCAAATCCAGCAGCGTAGTGCGATCATAAACAATAAACGACGAGATGGTAGCAAAAACAAACATAACAAAACAGAGGAGCAAGTGACAAGCCAAACACAGCGGCGCTATCTTGGACATCAGACCAAACATGTATTTTTTAACACAGTTTGTATATTGGTCACGGTCGGGTATTCTGCTGTTACCCGGGAGATACATTAATCTATTTCATTTTATATTTTCGTTCTGTTTATTTAGTAAAACATATATTTCTTTATAAACGTACCTCCATTTTCTTGTGAATTCAAATTCAACCAAGCCAATCAATCTATTGTCTATGTGTATCTCGCAGTCTTTTGTCTGCCTGAGCAGGACACGCAAACTAACCGGTTGCATTGCGCACAGTGTTCATTAGTGTTATTATGAGTGCACATGGGACAGCAGAGCAAATTAATCCTTTACATATATCCAGTTTCATATAGATCGGACCATTATTGAGTGCAATAGGCGCATGACACATATAGAACTGATAAATAATAAAAAATTAAATGAATGAGATGTATACATAGATGTATTGGATGAATTCCTTCTGTTTATTTAGTGAAACATATTTCTTTATAAACGTACCTCTTTTTTTCAAATTCAACCAAGCCAATCAATCTATTGTCTATGTGTATCTCGCAGTCTTTTGTCTGCGTATCGCCCATTCAACCATTGACGTCATAAGCCCAGTGAGGTGTGATCGGTGTCTGGGTACCGCAATTAGCCCCTCTTGGGTACCAACGCTCAGCGGCGTGGGGTTATGGCGACAGGAGGGCAGTTTAGGTATCAAAAAACATGTAATAGTAGCTTTATATAGTGTTCGGTTTGTGATTTTGCAATTCTGAAAACGTGACAAGGTAAAATGCACGTATTTAGGAAAAGTCATGGAAGGACGAGGCTGTAGCTTTTCAACATTATATATTTATTTGAATTACTAACTGCAACGCCCGCGGGCGTGGGCTGTTGGCGCTTCTACTGTAAAACACATGACACCATATATAACCAATTGACCACATGACATCATGTATAACCAATTAAACACATGACACCATAAATAACCAATTAAACACATGACACCATATACTGTATAACCAATTGGTCACGGTGATAGTGGGTGGATCGGAAGAAGGAACCAGGCACTAAACAGCATTTTTAATGTACTTAGGACCTGATTTATCAAGCCGTTTGCGCTTGTTTTAAGGCGGTAATTGGTCGCAAAGACGGACGTAAACGATGCGGGCTATTTACCAACAGGGCGCAATTGGCTAAAATCGCAGATTGTGTGACACATTAGGGTGAAGAGACAAGTTGCGCTTTCAATATGCGTTCGTGAAAGGGTCTATCATTACACTCGGGTTCGGTCTTAATGTCTATCAAATTATATATTCTGTGGTATTTACAAAGACTGCCAGTCACTGCTCGGCTCAATTTTGATTGTAAAATTCTGCGCCTCTTAAAAGCAGGTCTTAACTAGATAGCGCGTTTCCCTGTGTGTTCAAATGGACCTCAATCTAAGCTTTGCGCTTTCTCTTTCCTGTAGTATGAGCTGAAGATCTTTGCCCGAACCCGATCCGACCCGTTGGGACCTGACGGGTCGGGTTCCGTCTCAATTTCTATCATTACACTCGGGTTCAGTCTTAATGTCTATCATTACACTCGGGTTCGGTCTTAATGTCTATCATTACACTCGGGTTCGGTCTTAATGTCTATCATTACACTCGGGTTCGGTCTTAATGTCTATCATTACACTCGGGTTCAGTCTTAATGTCTATCATTACACTCGGGTTCGGTCCTAATGTCTATCATTACACTCGGGTTCGGTCTTAATGTCTATCATTACACTCGGGTTCGGTCTTAATGCCTATCATTACACTCGGGTTCAGTCTTAATGTCTATCATTACACTCGGGTTCAGTCTTAATGTCTATCATTACACTCGGGTTCAGTCTTAATGTCTATCATTACACTCGGGTTCGGTCTTAATGTCTATCATTACACTCGGGTTCAGTCTTAATGTCTATCATTACACTCGGGTTCGGTCTTAATGTCTATCATTACACTCGGGTTCGGTCTTAATGTCTATCATTACACTCGGGTTCGGTCTTAATGTCTATCATTACACTCGGGTTCGGTCTTAATGTCTATCATTACACTCGGGTTCGGTCTTAATGTCTATCATTACACTCGGGTTCGGTCTTAATGTCTATCATTACACTCGGGTCGGGTTCGGACTCGGTCTCTTGCGCTCCGGGTTGCGCGGTGAATGAGTGGTCAGGTGATGCGTTTCATGTACCATAAGAATGGATGCTGAGGAGTTGAAACGTAGGCAGGACTGTGGCGATTACATTTGGTTGCACCGGCAAAAAGATTAAAATCTCACTTTTAATGAAAAAAATTAGCCGGTGGGTTATGCCAAATGCAAAAAATTGACACTCTTAAAATATGACAGCAAAATGACAGGGAATTCGTGGCTGTAAATGCATGTTGCATGTTGATCGTGGCTGTAAATGCATGTTGATCTAAGCTGTTCAACACCTGCCAGTGGCCAATCAGTGCTGCTGGACGCACCATTAGAGCGCAGTACTGGCTGATTCCATATAGGCTACTGTGGATTACATAGGTCTACTTATCCTACACTAAAACATGTAGCCTAATCTTGGTGAGTAAACGTTTTTCAAATAAATATTATTTGAATCTTAAATCCAAATTGGAGACAGAGTACATAGGCTAATATTGCCATTATTCTTTTAATTTCAGCTGCTGTTCACCGTATTGGCGAACCAAGTGGAGCCTTATCTTATTACCCTCCCAATATTAATTTAGAATTTATACTTAGCCAGTGATATTATGTTCTAACAGAGTATTTAATTGTTTTGTAATTATAAATGTTTTAAAACAAATGTATAGGCTAAATGACTCATTCTTGACAAAAGGCAATAGAACTGCGTGCGTGCGCACATTTGAATAATGTCGGGCTATAAAAGGGTTCGGGCTGAGGGCTTTTAAAAACTGTCGGGCTCGGTCCGGGCATCACTTTTTAGGCCCGATTACAGCTCTATGATCCATGGTAAATACATGCGGCCCATGCGCTTTTAGAGACGCGCTAATAGTGGGCGGGGTATGCCAGGTTAGATAAATACTACGCAAAATGTGGAAGCATAGCGTGCGCTATTAGCGAACTCGCAAAACAGACGCAATGTGCAGTCTGTCTCGTTCGACCAACGAATCGAGATGGCCCCCCCCTTTAACAATGATGTAACGGGAGCTGCTACCTTCACAAAGGAAAACCTTGAGGAGGCTAAGCAAGTGGAATGGCGTCTCCATCGCCGCAGTCTCTGTCTGAGACAAGGAATACACGTGACTATGTCACACATCACACCGTCAGCAAGAGTTCAGACGCAATTAAACACATGACACCTGTTACGAGCACCCTTTTTGAGAAAAGGGAACGCAACACCCTGCTACTCGTAAGCCCTCTCTAGTGAGGCAAAAGGTACGGGGTCGTAGGTGTGAGCAAGGACACAGAGGCAGTGGTACTGTTCACAAAGGCCATTTATTTGGCCAACACACGGTAAAAATGGGGAAAAGGGCTGGACGAAACCAAAGCAAAGAAAGTAAAAGTAAATAACACCCCTATCCTGCCTTATCTGCCTAAACATGAAAAGTACTCTGATGCGCCAATTGACACACTAACCAAAAAATACAGGGGGTAGTCCGCCCAGGTCTTACCTAATGTGCATAGACAAGGTGTAAAGCTACGGGTAATGTATGCCCACGGGGCTCTTGCCTAAGCACTCCCAAGTGCTTTCCCCTTCCCCCTGGGAACAAAAGGTACAACCCTTAATGGTTTTAAACACTAATCACAGAAGGCAACAAGATACAACACTAATATCAAAAAAACTTTTACTTACAGTAATTTTGAAAACCAAAAAGCACAACACACTCATATTTCTATACAACTCACAGAATATGTCAAAAACCAAGAATCAAAAAGCAAGCCGAGCCTGAGAGACATGTCGGCTTTGTAGTGTATGATGGTGGTTGAACCCAGCTGCAGTCACTGATGAGGGGGGGAGGAGCTAGAGCTCCACTCAGAGGGGAAGCCATGCCCTAGAAGGGAAACACACACAGAAAAGCAACCACACTCTGGGGAACGTAACAACACCATATATAACAAATTAAAAACACAATCATATATAAACGAATAAACACATGACACCATAACCAATAACCACAACCAATTAAAACACAATCATAGATTGTCTTTATTTTATAAGTATTTCCATTATTTGTGCATAATTCCCACAAAGTGCTTTATAAGCATCTGCAGGGGAACTCCAACGTGTAGAAGAAGGGCAAAGCACTTTCAGATGAATCTTTAGAGCATGAAGAAAGACTGAAAAACCAGGGGGGTGTTCTCCGTACGTCGCTTAATACATCCGAGATCAAATGAGACATCCAAGATGACATTATCCGGCTACTCATCATCCGTCTAATTCGGTTCTCCGAACACACCTGCTGTTTACGATGAGTATAGCTGGACTGAGTCACCTGAGATAAATGCTCGTCCACGCGTTTGTTTAAAAGGCGACATGTATCGATAGTAGAAACCTTGATCAGCGACACTCCTATTGGCTACTCATTATGGCCAAAGATCGCGCCCATTTTTTCTCCTCAGCAGAACCAGAGATATTGATGGAAGGTTATGCGGAACTTGAATGTTTAATTAAAACGCAAGGGAACACCGCAAAGTCTGCAAAGCCAGGAGAGGGCTGGCAAAAAGTAGCAGACAAATTAAATGCATTTAGTGGTCACTATGTTATGGTTTTATCAATTGTTACGGTATTTATTTTAATAATGTCATAAATTAATTTCATATTTTCTAAATGTCAGAGCCACACAGGACAGTACATTTCTTCCATAATTCCCACTGCGTAAAATACGATTTCTGCCCACATTTATTCATACAAACTTCAACACACATGTTCCGTTGTTCTAGTCGGTCCTTGAGTAATCCCCTAATTAAATGGTAGTCTTTACTACTTACATTGTTCTTAGTCACCTAAGTCTCTTTTAAAGCAGGTAAATGCATGTGTTTGTCTGTTCATATCAGCAATCAAGAATCCGAAATCAGAATTTAGAAAGTGTTTAATCGCCATGAATGTGTTAACAGACAAGGAATTTACTTGGCAGTAAGGTGCGATTACATAAAACATATGAATATAACAATATAAATTATACTAAGGAGCTGAGGGGGTATATGGATAAGTAATATACAAAATACTGTACCAAAATACAGTATTTTGTCATTTGTTGCTGCATTAAATTAAGTATATCTATAATCCAAATGACTAGTACAGTAATTTCAGCTGTTAAACATTGGGTAATGATAAATTGCTTTCACTTGTGAAAGACAAAACTGTGTAGGAATGTAAAAATATGACCACACTTTTCCCCCACGTTTTTCGCATCTACAATAAAGGAACGAGCCACTCGCAAATAATATGGGTTAAGCAAACGGTATAACGATATATCCGTCGAGTCGAACATCTAATGTGTGGATCCAAAAAATTATTATGTATTGGACACCCTAACGGGAAAACCGATACATCTCAATAGAGTTTCGCTCTGCATTAAAGGGTCTTGTCTATCTCACAATACGGAATTATTTAATAAGCTCTGACTGCGAATTGTTCTTCTCTTAACGTACAGGACATGGCTGTGAATGACTTCCCACGTCACATCCGCCTATCAAGCCGCTATCTAATCGTGTTTACATGAAATAAGCCTGCTCCGGAGCAGGTTCAAGCTTATGCACCCATTGCTATGACAACAAGTACAGGATGAGCTTCGGAGAACAGAACTATCCAGGATTATGCCAAATCGACAACAATCAAATCCGGCTAACTGAGTTAGCGACGTACGGAGAACACCCTCCAGGAGCCATACCAAGTAGAATAGTTCAATGTTATTATTGACAAGTTAGTAGCCATACCTGGGGTCCGTTTCAAGAAGGTGGTTTAACAAACTCTAAATCTAACCCTGACCTCGGAGTTGATTTACACTAAGATGGAAAACGCGGAGTTTTCGGTTTCAGAACAGCTGAATTGAGTTGGTTCAATCAACCCAGTGTAGGTTCGCTCAGAGTTACACGCGTGCACCGCCGCTATAAAAAGGCAGCATGTATGGAGCCGCGATTCTACCATTCACCATGGCAACCAGCACTACTACCGCATACGTCACCCCAAGCTTGAAATACTGATGCAGGCTTACTGCCACTATGAACACGTATTTAAAAAGAAATTGCTGCTCGGGTCAACCCGTAAGTTCCAATATAGTGTTTTCATTGGATTTTTGATTCAGACAATAATTTTAATTAATACTAATGTTTTTTTGATACTGTTAGAAGAAACTACACACATACCCGAAATACACATCCATGCTCATATTTTATCACAAGTGTTATTACTGGTAAAAACTGGTAGAATTGTATTCACGCTATAATCTATTTCATTTAGGTGCAATCCTGCGGGTGAAAAACACATTTGTGTGCCATCAATGCAGCCAATTGCATTAGGAAATCCTAAAATAAATTCAAATAATGTATACCAGTCTGCTATTGCAGCACCATGTCATTAACTAATCATTAATTAATAACTATTCATTGTAAAGCGTTTTGCTGTCACGATTGGTGTGGTGGCGTTGCTACACGGACATATTTCGGTGAGGCACTTCCTTGTTTCACTTCCTTGTTTACGTTTGTCTCACGGCTGTTCGTAATTGTAATCATGGGGGATATAAAGGGGTCGCTAGCAAGTCACTCCTTGCTTAGCATTATTACATGTCACGTTACACTAGAGGTGAGTGTTGGTCGTTGTATGTTGCTATTGTGGTTCGGGGATGTTTATTTATAAGACGCTATATGCGCACTTTTATGAGGGGCCGTATAGACCATAATTCAAATTTACCTCTCACATACACTACTGAAACGCTCTCACATACACTAGTGAAAATTAAACCTCTCACATGCACTACTAAAACATTCTCACATACACTACTGAGATGCTTTCACATACACTACTGAAACACTCTCACATACACTAGTGAAAATGAAACCTCTCACATACACTACTGAAACGCTCTCACATACACTACTGAAAAGTAAACCTCTCACATACACTACTGTAATGCTCTCACATACACTACTGAAAAGTAAACCTCTCACATACACTACTGAAATGCTCGCACATACACTACTGAAACACTCTCACATACACTAGTGAAAATTAAACATCTCACAAACACTAGTGAAACGCTCTCACATACACTACTGAAACGCTCACGCATACACTACTGAAATGCTCTCACATACACTAGTGAAAATGAAACCTCTCACATACACTACTGAAACGCTCTCACATAGACTAGTAAAATGCTCTCACATACACTAGTGAAAATGAAACCTCTCACATACACTACTGAAACGCTCTCACATAGACTAGTAAAATGCTCTCACATACACTAGTGAAAATGAAACCTCTCACATACACTACTGAAACGCTCTCACATACACTACTGAAAAGTAAACCTCTCACATACACTACTGAAATGCTCTCACATACACTACTGAAAAGTAAACCTCTCACATACACTACTGAAATGCTCTCACATACACTACTGAAAAGTAAACCTCTCACATACACTACTGAAACGCTCTCACATACACTACTGAAAAGTAAACCTCTCACATACACTACTGAAAAGTAAACCTCTCATATACACTACTGAAACGCTCTCACATACACTACTGCCCACATGGAAAGAACCTATATAAACATATATGTTTTAATATAGGTTTTGATATGTTTTTAATATATGTGACATATATAAAATTGGCCGTTTTCCTATATTATATGTACATATATGTGCATATATGCACCTATATGTTAGGTGCATATATGCACCTATATGCACCTAACATATATGCACCTATATGCACCTAACATATATGCACCTATATGCACCCTAACATATATGCACCTATATGCACCTAACATATATGCACCTATATGCACCCTAACATATATGCACCTATATGCACCTAACATATATGCACCTATATGCACCTAACATATATGCACCTATATGCACCTAACATATATGCACCTATATGCACCTAACATATATATGCACCTATATGCACCTAACATATATGCACCTAACATATATGCACCTATATGCACCTAACATATATGCACCTATATGCACCTAACATATATGCACCTATATGCACCTAACATATATGCACCTATATGTTAATTTTTTGAAATCCATAGCTACTATGCAACATAAATAAAAGCCCAAAATGTAGAAATGTACATTATTTATTTACTTAAGACCAATCAAATAGAACAAAAACAAGACAAAAAACTGAACATTAAAAAAACTATTTAACTTGTTAATCCTCTCAGCTGCGTGAGCTTAGAATTATAGATGTGCCTATCTGCCCACGGCTGGCTGCCGGCCACTTCTTCAATGTAGACAAACATACTAAGACAGTGTTGAACTTATGTTGCGCTCAACGGTAAATGCGTGAATTGGAAATAAACAGGCTATCTTTATTTTCAGAATCATTCGGAACAACTCAAACGTGCTCACAGATCTTCAGCCGCTGCAGTCGACTACGTCAAAGACGTATTACACTTAATACACAAACACCAAAAAAAATCTGTTACCGTAATACAACGAGTAAGAGCGCAATACTTCAACAGACTTCATCAGGAACCCAAAGTGCTTACAGTACAGCTGCGATTGGAGACATCTTGTATGTACATATAGGTCTTATATGTGGATATAAAGAAGCAATACAGGAGACCTATATGGCCTGTATATGCACATATATGCACCTCAATTTTGCCGATATGTGGCATATATGCAGCATATATTATCATATATGTGCATATATGTGGCATATATGCAGCATATATTATCATATATGTGCATATATGTGGCATATATGCAGCATATATATTATCATATATGTGCATATATGCAGCATATATATTATCATATATGTGCATATATGCAGCATATATGTGCATATAGGTAACATATAGGTTACATATATGCACATATATCCTCATATAGGTTTTTATCATATATGTGCATATATGTGGCATATATGCAGCATATATATTATCATATATGTGCATATATGCAGCATATATATTATCATATATGTGCATATATGCAGCATATATGTGCATATAGGTAACATATAGGTTACATATATGCACATATATCCTCATATAGGTTTTTTCCATGTGGGTGAAACGCTCTCACATACACTACTGAAATGCTCTCATATACACTACTGAAACGCTCTCACATACACTACTGAAATGCTCTCATATACACTACTGAAACGCTCTCACATACACTACTGAAATGCTCTCACATACACTAATGAAACAATACACTTAGAAAAAAATTGGACATATCATCTGATCAAAGTTCATTACTGAAACAGGAAACAGGAAGTGCTTTTTTCAAAACAACTCAGTTAGAGCTGAATCAGAGCAGGTGCTATCATTTTGATACTGAAAAATGAAGGCCGAGAATGCAATAATCGTGTTTTTTCACATAGGTATTGTAATTTTTCAGCTTTTTATTTTGAATGGAGCAGCTAATGATGAAGACATTGAAGACTTTTTCAGAAGTACTTTACGTTGCATTGAGTGTTTTAGAAGGGAAGAAGTGGGAGCGACAGGTTATCAACAGGAGACAATGTATCGTGAACTTAATGACTACACAAGGACATTATCTGCTCTTATATCACACTCCAGATTTGGTGATGACCAGAGACATGGGGAATATATCCATACATTGGAGGCCTTATATGGATGTTTACGCACCATTTTGAGTGAGCATGTGGCTACACAGAGATCCAATGATGCTGTTAACACTGACCTGGTACCACCGACTAGTTTGACTAATTTCCCTGGTCGCCCTCGGTACAGCATTACATCTGAGCAAATTTTACACTGTGTATCAATGGGAATGAACTGGAAGAGAATTGCATCCTGTTTTGGAATCAGCCGCCGCACCCTCTACAGACACAGACAATACCTCAGGGTCCAGGCATTACAATACGCTGTTCTGACAAATCAAGACCTTAACCAATTTGTGGCAGATATACTGCAGTTCACTCCTAATGCTGGTGAAGCCTATGTAATTGGCAGCCTTAGATCAAGGGGAATACGTATTCAACGCTGGCGAATAAGACAGAGTCTGCAAGAGGTTGATCCGATTGGAAGGTCGATTCGACAGAGGCATGCAATTCGCAGACGGATTTATAATGTTCAGGCCTCCAATGAGTTGTGGTAGGTTTATTATTGTTATTTCTGAGGGTTAATATTTTCAAATACTTTTTAGTGTTATTCTAGTTAACTTGTCAACAAGGTAGCTTTATCATGAACACTTGTGTGTTATGGATACCTAAATAAAATTTTACAATTTAAAATATAATAAAGAGAATCAGTTTATAATGGCAATTGCAAAGCCTGTTAGCAATTTCTAAAGTGGTTTCCATTAGTTTCAATGTTGCATTGGATTTTTCTTTCAGGCACTTTGATGGCAACCATAAGCTGGTGCGCTGGAGCATGGTGTTCCACGGATGTGTGGATGGTTTTAGTCGAGCAATAATTTACCTCAGATGTTTGGACAATAACAGAGCATCAAGCGTCCTTTCTTTATTTCTGGAGGGTGAGGCGAATTTTGGATTGCCGTCAAGAGTGAGGTGTGATCATGGTATGGAAAATATAATGGTTGCTCGCTATATGCTGGAAAGAAGGGGACTCAATAGACGAAGTGTAATTGCAGGTGTATCGGTCCATAATCAGCGGATTGAAAGGCTTTGGGCAGAAGTCAATAGAGTTGTATCGAGACATTTTATCAGTATTTTCAGTTTTATGGAGTCTGTAGGTATACTTGATTCACTGAACGAACTTCATTTATTTTGTCTTTATTACATCTTTATGCCTAGAATTGAAAGAGCAGCAATAGAGTTCATTAACCAGTGGAACCACTATGGCCTCTACACAAGGGGGGCAAACTCCACTTCAGCTCTGGCACACAAGCATAATTAACAACATAGGGTTAGGGAATACAGCGGTGAATGACATTTTTCACTCCAACTTGTACGAAGATGAAGCTGGACCCCTACCCGAATTACAAACCAATAACAATGTTGTCATCCCTGATATTAATGTTACTATAAATGATACAACTGGTCATGCTATTCAACACCATTTTGATCCACTACAGAATGATGGAAACTATGGTATTGACCTATTTTGCTCCCTTTTACATTACCTACAGCAATATAATGCTTAATTGGGAATTGCTTAAAATACTGTGAGGCATTCAGCCTACCAGGGGATGTCCCGCATGGTGGATAATGGTTGTTATCCAAGTTGCAATACATTCCATAATACCTGCTATGCTTGTTTTGGGGTTACAGCTCAAGAAAGCTAACATACTTAAACAGGGAAAATCTTGTGGAAAAAATATTTAGTTCTAAAAAACTATTTTATTCAAACAAAACCAGTGCAATAACATACAGAACAATATGGTAATGCTATGGCATTATATACAGTAAAGAATGTAATATTGAGATATACAAATTGTGTAACACTATAGATCAGATATATACACAACCAAAATTATGAACACATTATAATTTATTCTTTAATAAATTTAGAAAGGCCACATTGTAAGCCTTATTTTCCACAACTGTTCTAAATTTTCTATAAAAACAAAACCTGTAACAAAGCAGAATTGTTTATTTTGTTATTCACAACAGAAAATACTAGTAGTGAAACAAGTTGTGAATAAAACATTACCACATACATACAGCTAAAAGTGTCAAACTTTCTGTCACCTAACGGGCACCGGTGAATTGTAAGAGTGAAGACTGTGTCGTGGCAAAATCAGCAATTCAAATTAAATAATTTTTCACTCTTAAAGCAGGCCACCGACTGCATAACATCAAAAATAACATACAGTAGATGAGTGCTCGCATACAGCAGATGAGTGCTCACATACAGTAGATGAGTGCTCACATACAGTAGATGAGTGCTCACATACAGCAGATGAGTGCTCACATACAGTAGATGAGTGCTCACATACAGCAGATGAGTGCTCACATACAGTAGATGAGTGCTCGCGTACAGTAGATGAGTGCTCACATACAGTAGATGAGTGCTCACATACAGTAGATGAGTGCTCACATACAGTAGATGAGTGCTCACATAACTAACCAACACAAACCCTTACAGGACCTCCCCCTCAAGGCGCGGCTCCTGAAGCGCCAACAAAAACAAAACAAAAACAGACCACTAGTACTACTGCGGGGAGGCGGCAGAGGAGGTGGGGAAGGAAGGAGGCGACAAAAAAACACCTGGAACGGGGACAGAGTCCAGAGATAGAGTCCAGTCTATTAGGAGGAGACGGGTCAGGCAGCCGTAATGGCGGTATTATATCAATTTTGTCCACCCCTACTCCTCCGACAGTTTTTGCACTAGATGGACAAAAAAGGTGTCAAAATGTGCGTCCCGAACTCTATTTAGTTGGCATTGTTTTGTAGAAGGTTTCGTTATGTAGTTTACGAAATATTAACGATAATGTCGCTAATTAATCCCCATTGAAATACATTGACGGAATCTTCAAAACTAGAGTGTGAGAGCCCATTCAGCAGAAAATGTAGAGAACATTTGTAAACTGCTCCTGCTGCCTGAGTTTCAACCCTTTACACACAAATGGCATATCAAAACGTTCATCTATTTGTGCTGTCACTCAAAATGTTCAAATATAAGCTGTAACATATATATTTATTTCGTTATGTCCTTTTGTTTCCAACTTGCGCCTCCCCATAGACATCCATAGAAACGGTGATTTTCTCCACTCTAATTTGAAAGCGATTTTTGGTGTTTTTTTGTTCGTTTGTAAATTGTGATAGCGCCTACATTTCTGGGGTTACAGATACATGTTATACATCAAAATGTCCGCCTGGTTCTTAGGATTCTCATGATGTAATTGTAGAGCTAAAAGTATACGACCATGTCTGAATCTTTTGAAATGATAGAAAGAGAAGCTGCATTTTCTTGTTGTTGATTGGCTAAATAGTATGAACATTCTGGAAGGGGCGGGGGGGAGGAGGCAGCGCGCTCTGATATCGATGAGAACGTCTCCGGTTACGTATGTAACCTTAGTTCCCTGAGGGGAACGAGACGCTGCGTGAAAACGCAATGGGAACGCTCTGCGTGAGTGCGTCATGAAGCACATGTGTAATCAGTCCAATGGCGTGACGGAACGTCACAGACGGGTGACGTCGCGACCAGGAAGTCATAAAAGCACCCCTAATTACCGGCACCTTCAGTTTCTGATGGGCTGAAGCAAGTGCCAAGGGCATGCTGGGAGTATGGCACAGACACGCAGCGTCTCGTTCCCCTCAGGGAACTAAGGTTACATACGTAACCGGAGACGTTCCCTATCAGGGAACTTCGAGCTGCGTGAAAACGCTATGGGAACGCCACTACCCACTTCGCCATACGAGCAAGTGTCCGCCATGTAAAGTCAGAGCGCACATTCGGACGAAAGCACCTGCGCCCCTGGCGTGGAGCTAAAGTCAAGCTGGTAAAATCTCACGAACGTGTGCGGTGAGGACCAGCCTGCCGCAACACAGACGTCATGTAGAGACACTTTACCTGACAAAAGGGCTTTTGAAGCCGCCATACTCCTGGTTTAGTGGGCTTGAACAGCCAAGGGTGAAGGCTGACCAGCCGACTCGTAAGCAAGTGAGATGGCCTCAACCACCCACTTGCTCATCCTCTGCTTAGACACAGGACCCCCTCTCTTGGGTGGTCCAAAGCACACGAACAGCTGTTCGGACAGCCTCCACAGGGCAGTTCTGTGGACGTAGGCGTCTAAGGCCCTAACCGGGCAGAGGAGGTTATGCTTCTTCTGGTCTGACGTCAAAAAAGGAGGAGGGCAGAAGGCTTGCAGCACAATAGGCCCAACGATGTTAGTTGGGACCTTGGGGACATACCCGGGTGAAGGTAGTAGAAACGCCTTGACCATACCGGGTGAGAAGTCCAAGCAAGAGGGCGCCACCGACAGCGCTTGCATATCACCAATCCTCTTCAGAGAAGAGATGGCAAGTAAGAAGACCGTCTTGAGGGTCACGAACTTGCCAGGGACCTCCTCAATGGGCTCAAACGGAGCCCGGGAGAGGCCTTCTAGAACAATAGCCAGGTCCCAGGATGGCACCCTCATGCCGGCTGCTGGCCTCAGCCTCCGGGCGCCACGAAGGAAGCGTGATACCAGTGGGTGTCTCCCCAGAGAAACCCCATTTAGAGGGACATGGCATGCGGACAAAGCCGCCACATACACCTTCAGTGTGGATGGGGATAGACCTGTAGAGAAGCGATGCTGCAGGAACTCCAGTACTGCAAACACTGGGCAGTTAACTGGGTCCACCTGCCGTTCTCTACACCACGAGGTGAACAGTTTCCACCTGGCGGCATACGCCTTCCTTGTGGCTGGAGCTCTGGAGTGAAGGATGGTCTCAACGACCTCAGTCGAGAGACCTGAAACTAAGAGGCGGGCCCCCTCAGAGGCCAGGCCCATAGTTTCCACAGCTCCGGGCGGGGGTGAAGGATGACCCCATGCGCCTGGGAAAGCAGGTCCCTCCTGATCGGAATCTCCAGCGGAGAGCCGACGAGGAGAGATATTAGGTCCGCAAACCATACTCGGGCCGGCCAGTACGGTGCTACAAGCAGTAGACTGACCCGCTCCTGACGGATCCTCTCCAGAACTCCTGGGAGCAGAGCAACCGGGGGGAAAGCGTACAGGCGTGACCTCGGCCATGCCTGCACCATGGCATCCAGCCCCAGTGCATTGAAGGCTCATTTTCCGAAAAAAAAAGTTTTAATATGAGAGTCAATGGGAGATTGCTTGTGCAATTTTCCACGTCAATGAATTCGCCCCAGAGAGGCAGAGTCGCGGGCGTGACCATTTGAAACGTCACTTGAATCTGACGAATCTGATTGGACAATGACAGAACACTGAAAACTTATTTTGCTGTGATAGAATTTGTTAAAAAAAAATCTCTTTCTCCCAGTTGGTAGTGCGTCACCCAAATCGCCCCTATACACCATCCGCCCCTGCTTTCTATATAGGAAGTTACATTTTTGTGTCATGTATTAACAATGTCAGTTTTTTATAGTATGTCCTAATTAGAGTTGACAGTGATGTAATCTATAAAGACTATTCTAATGTTATTCTGAACTGTTGTTCTGTTTGTGACATCATGATAATCTCTCTCCAGACTGTCAGGTTGTAGAATCACTGAGGAAGGCTGTGCTTCTCTGGTCTCAGCTCTGAAATCAAACCCCTCACATCTGAAAGAGCTGGATCTGAGTAACAATGACCTGAAGGATACAGGGGTGAAGCAGCTCTCTGCTTTAGTAAAAGATCCACAATGTAAACTGGAAACTCTGTGGTGAGTAATAATAAACAACAACACAATTTACTACACAACAATATACATGACCACAACAGAGAGACAACAAAACAGAAGGGAATACAAACATCTGCTGTTTCCACCTCCACCTGCTCTGAGCTGCCAGCAGGTCCAAGCCTCCATCCCTGGTAAAGACCAAACCCTGTCAGATTTTCCAGCGGGTCTGGATGGAAACACACCACAACTACCAGAACCACCATTACAAAAGAAATATCCTTACATAATAAATAATGATGTTCTGTTAGTCCAAGCAAAGTAAACATTGGAACTAATCTTCATTCCACCCCTCTGTTGTCCACTGATCCACCATTCATTGTCACTATATTTTATTCCACTCTTTCTTTGTAAAGATATCTCTTCATTCTACCATGTTGTCTCATAGGGACTTGAAATTCCCCATCCGTAACATTTCTTCAGTTATTGCCTGGTTGCAGAATACTGACACTGCCCAGGGATCTAGCATATTGCAGAGCTATTATTCTCACTTCTGTCTGGGTGGATGGGTGGAAGTCACACAGAGCTGCCATGTCACATTGTCCTCTAGCGACTCGTGGTTGTGGTTGAATGGCCGGCTGTAATCTCAGTCATGGTTGTATAGTTTCCTTCACACTTGTATCAGCTAAACACTTCCTGGTTGTGGGACCAGTGTGATAGCAATCAGAATGGCTTGGTGAAGTATGCTTGTAGTTATTGTTCTAATCTTTTGACTGTCCCATAACTTCTGTCAAGATGTTGTGTCTCATAACCCAGAGCCCAGCAATTGATATATTGCTGGGCTCTTGATGTGGGATAGATAAATTCACTTTATTAGGGGTCCTCGACAGAGGAACCCTATTGATATTGTCAGGATTATTATTATTCTTCAGACTGAAAATGGGACTAATCGGCCCATAACTCAAAAAATGCATCGTAACTTTTTCCCTAACTTTGACCATGTCTTCCATAGGCCCTGACACACTACCCTACTGATCCCTGCCCCAGTTCGACCACCAGGGGCGCTAAAGTACACACCCTAAAATTAGGGATTTCACAATGATGCCATTTCCACCATGTTTGACTTAGAATGCTGCAAATTTTTGTACATGCCGCATTCCTCATGAGGAACAAAAAAGCCTCAAGAACCCATAAAGTCCGCCATGATGGATTTTTCCCCATTATGTAAAAATTCCCAAAACCTACAAAAATTATCTTATATTCGCCCGTCACTCCGATTGACAAGCCACTTTACAATAATGTGTGGGATGACTGTCTGTCTATAGGGTCTTCAGGAATAAGACATTCGTTGCAAGATGGCCGACAAAATGGCCGACAAGTGAAACACTTTGTGTAACGCACAATAACTGTGCGGCTCTCAATAGAAAAACAAAGACCTACGGACTTATTGTTCAGTACACATGAAGAGGACATCCCCATGAACTAAATTGTCAATGCCCGAGTCTGTTGGTCAAAACACAAACAAATGAAAGGTTGCTGAAATTTGACAGTTTTTGCTACAAGGTAACCGCTAATACATAGGCCTTATACAAACTGTTAGGCCTTGCCATACTTAGACAAACAAAGACACTACTATATCTATGGTGTAAGATCACTGTCAAAAAGATGTATGCACAACTTTAAGCATTCGTATTCGTATTTTTATACTTGTGTGCGTAAATTTACTTAGGCAGGCAAAATTACGTTTTCATACACGTGAGTTAATAACACTACATTTGTGTTTTTATGTGACTGTAAATATTCATGAGTACAACTCTGATTTCTATGACTACGAATTCTCCACTATGAACACGAATTCAAGTTTACGGGTATGAGTAAAAAACGGTTGTAAATGACGTCACTTCAGTCACAGGGCAGGTAATCGAACCTCGATTCCATCTAACGCGCATGCGTCAAAGGCGAAAGATGGCTAACAACAGACCTGAGGCTGCTAGTCTAGGCTCAGCATCACAGGTAAAGTAAATTACGTGTTTATTCAACATTTTTATACCATTTTGATAGCACTCCTTCTCATCTTCAAGTTGGGTCTTTCTCTTCTTCGCTTCTCTTGCCATGAAATCTGTCCTCCTCGCTCTGACGCTGGCCTGATGCCACAGATGTATGTCTGAGTCGGGATCAAAGTGTTCAATGTCAGGGCTGGACAGGTCAGATAGTGTGTCCGGACTCAGACCTAACCTTCAGTCACTCTTCATTTGTTTCATCAAATTGAAACCACGTTCACAGTCTGCTGTGGAGGCTGGAATACACAGTAATACAAGGACAAGCTGAAGGAAATCAGGGCACTAGCCTCCCAGTCTCTGATTTATCTCTGGCCAGGTCAGCTGGTCCCTGTTCGGATGCTGCTGATACCAACTGCTCTTGAGGAATGTCCACTGGTCTGGAATCAGATCCAAATCGGCCCCAGAGGAGGCCAATATTGGACCAAAGTGCTTTATAAGACACTCCACATGTGCATCTCCAAAATCTGCAGAAAGAAAAAAGGAAAACTTAAGCTAGCACAAACAGTAAAAGGTTTCAACGTCAAGATGTAAAATACATATCATCTTAAAAATGCTTGATAATAACCTTTACATTTATCTGCATCAGGCCAGCTGGTGATATCCACCAGTTTGGAAGCATGTAGTACTCCAGAGCTGAAGTCACTAAATCTTGTTGCCATACTGCTGCAAAATGTGTCTATCAGCTTGTCCTTTGTGGAGTTCACACGAGCCAGGGAGAGGTCATGTCTAGGTGCTGCCAAGGTAACAACCTCAAAGGTGTCCGCTGGATTTTCTAGGCATTCCCTAAGCCTGGGTCTAGGTCAAATAATTGCACACAACAAAGCACCATGTTATATTAATTATATTTCAATATTCTGTTTGGTCAAAATTGCGTGCCTTGCTTCTCTGCACAGGATTCACCCCCACCGAATCTGGTGACTGGATCTTACACACAAAATTGCACATTTAAATCAATTACGTTAAACTATTCAATTATTTACAATTAGTACCTTTATGTTGAGTTATTAACTTTAGTCAACTAATTTAAACTAAAATGATCATTAGCCTTGCCTTAGACTATACTACTGTACCTGCTCAAAATGCTGAATTAGGCCACAATAGCCTCTGAGGAAGTGGTACAGCGCCCTGAAGAGATGAGCAAGACACCTGGTACCTCCTACTCTAGTTGGAATGAGGGGCTTCATTCCTAACACCTTGAAGCTGTTTTTCAAGTTTGCTCTGTTGAATTTACTCTTGTGATAGAACACATAAGGGAAAACAAGAGGTCATCCAAATTTGTGGTCTACCAGTTTCTCCTGCCAACTCTCTTCATCCTCACACATCTCTCTCATCATCTTTATGATGGCTGCTGTGATGTTCTCTGCATCTGGCTTTTCAACAGCTTGAATTCCAACAAAGTGCACCTGCCTGGCTCACTCGGGTGTACATGTGAGAACTCCCTCAGAAGCCAGTCTACCGCCACCTGCAGGCAGGCTTCGGCGGTCGTGCTCCCCGGCCTTCTGAGCCATCATCATTATCTCCTCCCCCTGCACACCTGGTTCAGTCTCGTCAACACTAAACCGGGTGTCCATTACCTCATTAGAGGACTATTTAAGTTCCCTGTGTGTCGGTTTGTCTTTGTGTGGAATTGTTAAATGTTACGTGTAGTGCATTGTAAGCTCTCTAAAGGAGCCTTGTTCTCAGTCTTTGTGTATAGACGGTTACGCTAATTCTGTGTGCGTTGCGTCGCATCTATGAGTGGACTTCAGTTTGTAATATGCTACGGCGTTCGGTTTAAGTTGGTCGACAGTAAAAGACAACTCGAACGCTATTCGCTGCTGTGTATGGCTCCGTCCTTCCTCCGCTGCATCTCACTACGATCCGTGACAGTACAGAAGCTCTTCTTTCAATACTGCACTGTCAATTGATCCATTTGACATAATTGCCAGATACTTTGAATGATAAATCTTATTTTTAAGCTGCCTCCTACTAATTGTTTGCATTTTCTGACGACATGTAGTTCTGACAGTAAGTACAGTACATGCACTGGTCATCAGGAAGGTAGGCTAACCATTTCCTCGTTTTCCCTTTGTCATCAATAAGCTACTTGTTCCAAAAGTACCTTGTCTTTTTCTTTACTTTGCCCCCAACCGTTTGTACATTCTTACCTACTGCTGGTAACCCACCACTGTGGCTGGTAAACAAGGCAAAGCCACCCCCGACTTTGAAACAGTACCCCCCATTGGCTGGTGGTGGGGGCAAATTTCTCACCCTGGTTACAGGTTATTATGAATTTTGGGCGGGTGCATGTAAAGAAACAGCAGACACACACACACACCACTATGGACTAGTGTGTTTTATAGAGGAGTGACATTAAAACCAAATCCCCAAAAATATAAAACAGACGGAATTTAGAAAACAAATAATACTGACTGTATCTTGAACTACCCAAGGAGAGTGTTTAATTGCAAAAGCAGTTTGTAAAATCCTGATTGACTCTGCAGGCTTTCAGGATGTCTGGTCACAGAGGAAGGCTGTGCTTCTCTGGTCTCAGCTCTGAAGTCAAACCCCTCACACCTGAAAGAACTGGATCTGAGTTACAACCACCCAGGAGACTCTGGAGTCAGACTGCTCTCTGCTGGACTGGAGGATCAATACTGGAGACTGGAGAAACTCAAGTATGTCCTGTAGATGTTTTCTCTGTCAGTAACCAGTAGGAGTGTGACGAGATCCTGTAATATTGAACGTGACAATATTTCTTGTTGAGTTGAAAAGCATGTTGTCTGTCATGTGTTGGGGTGAAATGAGGAGGATTGTGTGGTGTGTGTGTTAGAGGTGTAAAGGGGGTGGTTTGTGTTTTTTTTTGTACAGTGGGGCAAAAAAAATTATTTAGTCAGCCACCAATTGTGCAAGTTCTCCCACATAAAAAGATGAGAAAGGCCGGTAATTTTCATGTCAGTCGTCCTGGTCCCTTTGCAGAAAAACAGCCTCAAAGCATGATGTATCCACCCCAACGCTTCACAGTAGGTATGGTGTTGTTTGGATGAAACTCAGCATTCTTTCTCCTCCAAACACGACGAGTTGAGTTTTCTTATTATTAAAAGTTATATTTTGGTTTCATCTGACCATATGACATTCTCCCAATCCTCTTCTGGATCACCAGGGCCTGGACATGTACTGGCTTAAGTAGGGGGACACGTCTGGCACTGCAGGATTTGAGTCCCTGGTGGTGTAGTGTGTTACCTGTCATAGCCTTTGTCACTTTGGTCCCAACTCTATGCAGGTCATTCACTAGGTCCCCCTGTGTGGTTCTGGGATTTTTGCTCACAGTTCTTGTGATCATTTTGACCCCACGGGATGAGATCTTGCGTGGAGCCACAGATCGAGGGAGATTATCAGTGGTCTTGTATGTCTTCCATTTCCTAATAATTGCTCCCACAGTTGATTTCTTCACACCAAGCTGCTTACCTATTGCAGATTCAGTCTTCCCAGCCTGGTGCAGGTCTACCATTTTGTTTCTGGTGTCCTTTGACAGCTCTTTGGTCTTGGCCATAGTGGAGTTTGGGCTGTGACTGTTTGAGGTTGTGGACAGGTGTCTTTTATACTGATAACAAGTTCAAACAGGTGCCATTAATACAGGGTGAGGACAGAGGAGCCTCTTAAAGAAGAGGTTAGAGGCAGTGGCGGCTGGTGAAAAATGTTTTCGGTGGAGCTGTGCCATACTTTTTTGTTTCTGTTACCATCGCAATACAATTTAACACAAACTGCTGGACAGCAGTGCTCAGTGAATTAGTCAGTAATTATTTAATGACAATATTAAAAAGTTCAGGCATTCTTACACAAAAACATATACATCATAATGCACAAACATATATAATTGTCACGACTCCAACAGGGGAAGCGGCAGCTCCACCTGTGGGCGGTATTCGGCGGTCGTCCTCCCCGGCCTATTAGTCATCACCGAATCTCCTCCCTCCCTGCACACCTTGTTCAGTCTCGTCATCACTCACCTGGTGTCCATTACCTCATTAGAGGTGTATATAAGCTCCCTGTGTGTTGGTTGTCTTTGTGTGGAATTGTTTATCCGTTAAGTGTTGCCTGTTGCGCCCGGGTCTCATTGTGAGCTCGGGTCTCATTACAAACTCCAAGCGAGGAGTGCATTTGAGTTTGTGCGCTGCGACGCACCTGTATTTTGCCTTCGGGTTTATTTAAGTCCATTACGGGTTGGTCCGTGGGCTAATAAAATAACTAGTGAAACGTTTTTCCATATACGTCTGGATCCATCCTTCCGTTACCGGTCTCCTTGAAAATAATATATATATATATCAGTGGCGGGCCGTGCATTTCACACCTAGGCCTTCAGTGGTGTCTGTCTTTAGACTTTAATCGCTGATCCTTAAAGTAAGACGCACGAGTATGTTACAGTTGACAATTTTAACTTGTTTAATTGCAAGTAAGAAACCATTTCTCAAATACAGGTTTAAGCTTTTGCATTGATCAGATCAATCCCTATAGCAAGCTTGAAGAATAGGTTTGAGGAAAGCCTTCATCAGACAACAGGACAATAACCTGTGCTGGATCAGACTGACCTAATGAGAAGAACTTCTGCAGGGGTATTTAAAGGAATGAAGTTACGCACACTCATTGACACACCAACCTAAACAATACTCAATGGAGAACAGATCAGGCCGTCAGATAATCTCAACAAACTATACAGTATAATATGGGTGATGTATGGAGCTGTCATAAAACCCGAGGTTCACTCCCCAGTCAAGTAAAGGGGAGGCCTGGTACATATCCTTTTATGGTGAGGCACATATGAAGGTGAACGTAAAACCCATACAGTTGCTTTGACAGTCCATCACAAGTAAAGTAATCAAGACATCTATTTCTAACATTGGGCCCCTCTTAAGACATACAGATGTCATCCCTGTTCACCCCAGTATAGCTAGAAGGTTTCTGAGCATCCCTTTCTTTGTGCCTCTTGGCCTAAATAACATCTATGAGACTTACATGTATTAAGCTTCTTGAATGATCATAAAATTCCATAACATGTCCCACCCGAATTAATCCACCTCTTAATACCAACATTATGACGCCACGACTATAACCATCAATATTATAGAGAAACGCAGAACAACAGGCTGTTGCATCACAGACAGGTATCTCATGCAGCGATGCAGCCATTACCGTTTCGTTGTGGAGCTCTGTTTCCCTGCGCATATGTTCATTGAGCTGTAGATTAACTCGAGTTTCCACAAGTTTTCAAAAGCACTGTTGCTTGTAAATGTCCGGCCGTGCTTTGGTGTCTCGCTGCTGCTTTGGTTAGACAACTCAAGTTTGCAAACCCAGCTGGCTCCAAACACCAAATCGATCTACTGTAAATAACATGCATTCCCAATAATAAAATTTGCAGTGTTCCTCGGCTCGGAGGATGTGAGCCAAGGGTACCGCTCGTAGTTATTGCAATGAGAGTGTCGGGTAAACCCTTTCCCCGGCTTGGACGGGCTAGCTTACTTCGGGGTTGTCCGACCTTTTCTTGAAAAGTCCGTTTTGAAAATGTCTTTGCGAGTCTGATTGATTGAATTAATCTGATTGAGTATCTGATTGTTTAAAGAGCACCGTTACATTGCCATTCATTTTGAAGCTACATGCGCCTGCACGATTGATTCTGAAGGCCTTAAGGCAGATTTCTTTGACGTTGCAACACATGATGGCTGAAATATGATTGGATAAAAGCTCTAAAATAAAAATATACTACTTGGAAGCAGCGCAACCCAGAAAAAAAGCTATGAGAAAAGACTATTGGGAATAATTTAATACACATTCACGAGAAAAATATATTACAATGCAAGCCAGGGATTCTGATAGTGTTTATGGGCCAGCAGAGAAGGCCTTGCTGGCCCTGACGGTCCACCACTGATATATACAGTATATACTGTATATCTTTATAGGAAATCTTACACTGTATAAAGGATGTATAATATAGAAATGGATAGCAAGTGACTGAACTCAAACCTTTGACTGGAAGAATAACATACAGTATTCTTTATGATCAAATTAAATGTAACTAATTGTTAATGTGCCCCAGAACTGCAACAATTAATTGATACAAAACAACATATATACAGTAATATTCCCAATGAAATGATGAAATGTGCCTGTTTTTATCCCCCTCTTCATTATGTTTCCTCCAGCTGGATAGCTGCGTAGCAATGTTCCCTCTTCCTAATATGGCTATAGCTTTACAGAGTTTTCCATGTGTGCCCTGGTGTTCACACTTCCTAATATGGCTATAGCTTTACAGAGTTTTCCATGTGTGCCCTGGTGTTCACACTTCCTAATATGGTTATAGCTTTACAGAGTTATCCATGTGTGCCCTGGTGTTCACCCTTCCTAATATGGCTATAGCTTTACAGAGTTATCCATGTGTGCCCTGGTGTTCACACTTCCTAATATGGTTATAGCTTTACAGAGTTATCCATGTGTGCCCTGGTGTTCACCCTTCCTAATATGGCTATAGCTTTACAGAGTTATCCATGTGTGCCCTGGTGTTCACACTTCCTAATATGGTTATAGCTTTACAGAGTTATCCATGTGTGCCCTGGTGTTCACCCTTCCTAATATGGCTATAGCTTTACAGAGTTATCCATGTGTGCCCTGGTGTTCACCCTTCCTAATATGGCTATAGCTTTACAGAGTTATCCATGTGTGCCCTGGTGTTCTCATGTTTTTTTACCTTCTCTCACATGTGCTTCATCTATTTCAGTCCAGTACCTGTCCATGCTGGGTCTGTCCCCGTCGTTTTAAAAAGCACAGATAGCAAAATAAAGCTTTAGCTAGCCAAGCTAGCCATTGTTCTCCTCTCAAATGGATCTTGGAGGATAAATTTCACACAGTTAGGGTTGGATCTTGGAGGAGTAACGTTCGCACTCGCCATTGTCGTCTAGTAAAAGTTGCGCCCCTAGAGCCCGGTCCTTATTTTATCAGGGACGAGCTTGGGTCGATAAAATAATCGCCCTTCTTAGATTCGATTTAAGAACGCTGATTGGCAAAATTTGATGTCATACAGTACATTCATATCTTAAATTAACAATTGGCTTAACTGCTACATAGACCCGCCTCCTTGGGGCGCTTTCTCTATCGCCCCAGAGCTGCGACGAGGCGTTGCGACAGGCAGAGGAAAGGTTGAGAATATGATTTACTATCATATTTTACACATATTACTGGGTGCATTCCATATTTAAAACACACAAATATTGACATCCTGATGTTTTTATCATTATTATTATTTTGTTTTAAAATGTTTAATTTAATAAAAAACCTTTGCGGCTTAAGGGGGGCGGCACCCTAGCGTCCTCTATTGGCCAGCCGCTACTGGTTACAGGTCTGTAATAGCTAGAAATCTTGCTTGTTTGTATGTGACCAAATACTTATTTTCCACCATAATTTGCAAATAAGTTAATAAAAAATCATACAATGTGATTTTCAGGATTTTTTTTCCTAATTTTTCCTAAAAGTGTACCTATGATGAAAATTACAGGCCTCTCTCATCTTTTTTAAGTGGGAGAACTTGCACAATTGGTGGCTGACTAAATACTTTTTTGCCCCGATGTATGTGTGCAGTTGTATACAATTTTTAAACAGTTTTGCTGGGGCGTGTGGGGTATGTGGATGTGTTTGGAAAGGTGGGGTGTGGGAGGTATCTGAAGTGTATGATGTGTGGATGTGTGTATAACAGGTTGTGTGTCACTGAATGACTTCTGCTTGTGCTCGTTTGTTTAACGTAATTCGTCTGTTTTCTGCTTAAGGTATTTTGTTTCTATGTCTGCAGTTGTATACAATACAGGTTGTAATACAGGTTGTGTGTCACTGAATGTCTGCTCCTCTTCTTCCACAGTCTGAATCATTGTGGAGAGAAGAGGTTGAAATCAGGACTGAAGAAATGTAAGTGATTTATTTTACAGAACATATATGTGTGTGTGTGTGTGTTCACATACGGGTGTATAAGTTTGTTTCATTCTGTGTTTGTGTGTTTTAATTACCAATATATTTTACTAAAGAAATACAACATGTGTGTATAATATAAATATGTCACGGTTGCTTTAAGGTGTAGTGCGAAAAGCCATTTGCAGAGACATGAAATCCATTCCAATAAAGGTTTATTACTATAATCCAAATTTTAACAAACCGTGAACGGCGACAATGCTAAACTGGTGTAAAACGGAAATGAAAGTGCGCATATATAGCGTCGTATAATAAGTCATTCCAAAACCAACTAGCACTTGAAATAAACACTCACCTCAATATATAATTATGTGACATGGAAAAAATTAACAGCAACCAGGTGACTTCCTATCAATCCCTTTATACCCTGACTTAATGATCCAATACAAAACAGCTGTGACTAATCAACGTGAACCAGGAAGTGGTGCACCCGAAACCAGACAGTGCAGTACCCTAACTTACCACTTGTGACAAAATATGTAATTGTGTCTTGGTCTCATCAATCAGATGTGTGTGTATAATATGAATGAATATGTTAAATATTGTCTCTCATCCATCAGATGTGTGTGTATAATATGAATGATGATGTGTAATCATCATCATTCATATTATACACACACATCTGATCATCAGATGTGTGTGTATAATATGAATGATGATGTGTAATATTGTGTCTCATCCATCAAATGTGTGTGTATAATATGAATGATGATGTGTAATATTGTGTCTTATCAATCGATGTGTGTGATCTCACACTGGACCCAAACACAGTAAACAGAAAACTCTCTCTGTCTGAGGAGAACAGAAAGGTGACATGTAGGAGAGAGGAGCAGCCGTATCCTGATCACCCAGAGAGATTTGACTACTATCAACAGGTGTTGTGTAGAGAGGGTCTGTCTGGACGCTGTTACTGGGAGGTGGAGTGGAGTGGGATACGGGCTGATATAGGAGTGACATATAAAGGAATCAATAGGAGAGGAGGGGGTGGTGACTGTAGGATTGGAGACTATGCCTCTGACCAACTTTAAGACCACACCCCTACCGCTATCGGACCACTTCCTAGTCTCATTTTCCCTCTCCCTCTCTTCTCGTGCATCATCAACTCCCAGCCTGGTGGTGGGTCGCATGAACACACGTTCCCTCTCCCCATCTGATCTTGCTGCTTCTGTTCTTTCATCCCTCCCGTCTCCCGAATCCTTCTCCCTCCTGTCTACGGAATCTGCCTCTTCCACCCTTCTAGCATCGCTATCTACATCCTATGACTCGCTCTGCCCTCTTTCCTCCCGGCCAGCCCGAGCCGCACCTCCTGTGCCGTGGCTAAATGAAACCCTACGTAGCCACAGGAGAGAACTTCGTGCAGCCGAGCGGAAATGGAGATCCACCAAAATTCAAAGCGACTTGGCTTCCCTCCAGTCCCTCCTCACCGCCTTCAACTCTAATCTGACCACTGCTAAAGCTGCTTTCTATCACCGGAAATTCCAGGACTCCGCTTCCAACCCTAAAAAGCTCTTCTCCACGTTCTCCACACTCCTCACCCCTCCTCCACCTCCTCCGTCATCGTCCCTTTCAGCTGACAACTTTCTTACCCACTTTCAACAGAAAGTGGACAACATTCGAGCATCATTCACCTATTCGCCAGAAATCGCTATTTCCCCTCACACTGACTCTGTCCCTGGTCTGAGTTCCTTCTCCACGCTCAGTCCGGAAGTCACCCTGCAACTGGTCCAATCCAGCCGTTCGACAACATGCCCGCTTGACCCTATCCCTTCCCCACTCCTCCAGTCCATCTCCACGGACCTTCTTCCATATCTCACATCTCTAATAAACACTTCTCTAACCTCAGGATGTGTCCCTTCTGACTTCAAGATGGCCAGAGTGACTCTGCTCCTCAAGAAACCGTCTCTCGACCCGTCGGATGTCAACAACTACAGACCTGTGTCCCTGTTGTCCTTCCTTTCCAAAACGCTTCAACGCGTCGTAGCTGACCAACTGTCCTCCTACCTCTCGCAGAACAATCTCCTGGACCCTAACCAGTCAGGATTCAAGACGGGCCACTCAACTGAAACAGCGCTGCTCTGTGTAACTGAAGCCCTACGCAAGGCCCAAGCCAACTCTCTCTCCTCTGTTCTCATTCTACTAGACCTATCTGCTGCCTTCGACACAGTAAACCATCAGATCCTGCTCTCCACCCTCTCTGACCTGGGGATCTCAGGAGCGGTGCATTCCTGGTTTTCCTCGTACTTGTCGGACCGTTTTTACCAGGTGGTGTGGCGAGGCTCGCCGTTGAACATGCAGCCCCTGGTCAATGGGGTCCACCAAGGATCGGTCCTAGGCCCTCTCCTTTTCTCCTTATACACCCGGTCTCTTGGCTCTGTCATATCCTCACATGGCCTCTCCTATCACTGCTATGCTGATGATACCCAACTGTTTTTCTCATTCCCACAGTCTGAAACCCAGGTGGCATCCCGTATCTCTGCATGTCTGACTGACATCTCGGCCTGGATGTCTGCACACCATCTGAAACTCAACCTAGGTAAAACTGAACTGCTCTTCTTCAAAGGAAGAGCCTGCCCGCTCCAGGATCTGTCCATTACGGTGGACAACGTCACAGTCCCTGCTACCCAATGTGGGAAAAACCTTGGCGTGACCCTTGACAACTCCCTCTCATTTTCTGCACACATCAAGGCGGTGTCCCGGTCTTGCAGGTACATGCTCTACAACATTCGGAAAGTAAGGCCGTATCTTACGCAGGAAGCCGCGCAAGTGCTGATCCAGGCACTTATCATCTCCCGTCTCGACTACTGCAACTCCCTTCTGGCTGGTCTCCCAGTGTGCGCCATCAAACCCCTGCAACTCATTCAAATTGCAGCAGCCCGCCTGATCTTCAATCTACCAAAGTTCTCCCACGTCACTCAGCTGTTCCGCACACTACACTGGCTCCCGGTCGAAGAACGCATCCACTACAAAACCATGGTGCTAGCCTATGGGGCAGCAAGAGGAACCGCCCCCTCCTACATCCAGTCACTAATCAAGCCGTACACACCAACGCGAGCACTTCGTTCTGCCACCTCAGGCCTCTTGGTAGTGCCATCCCTACGGGAGGGCAACTCTCGATCTGCTCAGTCTAAATTGTTCTCCGTGCTTGCCCCGCAATGGTGGAACAACTCCACTCTGGAGATCAGATCATCGGACTCTCTACCAATCTTCAAAAAACGTCTAAAAACATTCCTCTTCAAACTGTACCTCCAGTAGCTCCATAAATGGAGCTCCACAACTCTCGACTGTTTGAAACTTCACTACCGAATCATTCTTCTATCTCTAGCACTTCCCCCTGCACCCACCCAGGAACAATGTACTTATTGCCTTTTTTATGTGTGTTTTAGCTATATGTGAAATGCCTGCACTTATTGTAAGTCGCTCTGGATAAGAGCGTCTGCTAAATGCACAAAATGTAAATGTAAATGTAGTTTTCCCATATATAGTTAGCAAGTGTTTTGGAATGTAGATAACTTTGCTATTTGCCTCATTATAGTTAATGTCTGCTAGTCAGTTTAGCAACGTTGACGCTTGCTAGAAATTGTAAAATAAGCCCGACATTCCTAGCAAGCTGCGGCGATTGGAGTTTTTGTTGCTTAGCAACTAACTTTGTTTGGTTTAGCTGGATGGAATTCAACGGTTTAGGAGTTCAGTGGCCAAATACAAAAGTTGTCTCCTTTGCCTAATATTCCCACCTCCTCTACAATATTTTAATAATGTCTAATTTAGCAATATCAATTCATTTGTAATTATATAAAGCTTAAGGATCCATACTGCGCAAGATTTATGTTATATGTGATTCACATTGTTAATTTACAGAATGACTAATATTTAAATTGCTACGGCATACGTTCAATAGGACTTTGTCGGGACGGCAACTTTCCCAAGATTCGTTTAGTGAAAAAAAGTCTAAAGGTCCAACATTTTTATTATGAATTGAAATCATTTTTGACCCCATTAGAATTCCCAAATGATAGATGTGATAGATTCGCCGATCTTAAATATTGAAAACAATAAATGAATCTTATTCAGACACTTCCTGTTTACATCTTTTCGTTCATACTAAAAGAGGTGCCGCCAACTAGTGGATGACTAAAGTACTTTCCGCAGTGTTACACACTCGTATAGAGGGAAGTCAGTCAGTTTTTGCGACCTACGTGTTGCCTGCATTGTGAAGTTGAAAATCGTAACCGTGTTACAGGGTGCACTCACTGCGGATACCACTGTGCGAACTGTCTTCTGACACGGTTAAGGCTATGCGACTCGCTGGATGTCTGCATCTGTGTAAAAAAGTGTAGACATCAAGCGAGTCGCATGGCCTTTACCGTGTCAGAAGACAGTTCGCACAGTGGTATCCGCAGTGAGTGCACCCTGTAACACGGTTACGATTTTAATTTTAAATTAATACGTTTTAATTAGCTTGCCTACACTCTCAGAAATAAAGGTACAGTGAGGGTACAATTAAGTACTTTAGGGTACAAATTTCACAAATGTGCCAGCAAAAGTACAAACATGTATCCATCTGAGTACCAAAAAGTACCTTTTCCAAGAAAAGGGGTACACGGTACATATAGGTACCTTTTGAAAAGGTACATTGTTATATAAAGTAATAGTTAAGGTACAACATTCACAAATGTACCATTAAAGGTCCTATCGTGTTCCCATTGGGTACTAACAAGTACCTTTCGGGTAAACATCCTGTAGGGTACAAAAAAAGTACCTTATTCAATTCAAAGGATAGGCACTTATGTGTGCCTTTTCTAAGACTGATAGAGCCTTTGTCATAATTTCTGCCGAAGAGAAACGGGTATTTCTCTCTCCCCCGCCTCTGCCTGCTGCGCTGTGGCCGTGTGTGTGTGTAATGATCGGCCAACTTGTGGAATTTAACTCCGGAAAGACAGTTAACCACAGGTTTCCGTTAATCTTATGATGGACATGTGTTGTGATATTTAAATAAAACAAACCGTCAACGTCAAAATAAGACTCTTATTTACGAGACCGGTCTGCGAGACCTCCAGCTCAGAGCGGGGTCTCTGAGCAGGACTGGCCGAGCGACGAGCTAGCGGCCGGGCAGACGCCTGCCGGCGGTCGCCTCACTTTATGGAGCTTCTCAACTCCAAAAACTTTTAAGCAAATTGTCAATTCGGCATCAATTTTCACAAGACTGTCTATATTCGAAATCTAAACAGTTCATTTCTCGCCTAAAACGTTCTCATAAGTGAATTTAGTGATGAATAAGATGGCGAAAACTGTAAAAATTGTCCTGTTGTTGGTCTATCTGATCTTTTCACAGCTCCCTGAAAACTATCAACAAAACGGACAGCATCTACTATTCTTACTTTGTTTTGTCAGATATATTAATGACAGAGAAAAAAAGCTGTTCACAGTCTATTTTTAGAATGAATGGCGATCGAAGCGAGCGGCCGCGCGACCGGAAGTATCACTTTTTTTCGCGCCGGCGGTATTCGTGTTCTAGGTCAGTCCTCACGCCTCTTTCTTTCACTCTGATTGGCGACAGTCGTTGGAGCCTGCTGGACGCTTGACAGCTCTGCCCTGTCAACTTTATCCTCAAATGAGCTGATCCAAATATTGATAGACGGTGGTTTAACAATGACAGAAGGAGAAGCGCAGAAATTCAGAGGTGAGTAGCTAACGTACATTTGAAAGTGACACTTGTGGCCCGCTGATTAAAGTTGGCTGATCAGCATCTGCTAACGTAACGTTAGCTAACGCTAGCGCACGTTAGCTACAGTTAGATCAAGCTAACATTATATCGGGACTTATTTGTTAGCTAGCTAGCTTAGAGTTGGCTACAGCTATCGTTTCCCTCATACAGCCAACGTACTCGAGTTAAAGTTAAGTTGTTGCCCAAATATTGCTGCAGCTATATAGATAATCAATTATGTAAGTGTTTAGTGTACGGGTATTGTATATTTATTGGTTGAAGATGTTGGATGATGTTTGATTTCATTTGTGCACGTGGAACTGTGTAACACAAAACGTTAGAAGATGGCGTCTATGTTAGAATTCCCGGGTCTTCTCTACAGTAGTGTTTCTCAAACTTTCTTCAACATTGTACCCCCTTTAAATTGCTTTTTTAAGACAAGTACCCCCTAACCAGTGCAAAACAATTTTTGGTAGGACCTTTTTTTATAAAAAGAGGAAGAATACAGTCCCGATATATACTAAACAGCCTTTTTTTAACAAAAAAAATATTTAAATGCTACATTTCAAATATAGAATCCGTCACTTAATTAATTAATTATTGTAGTAAAATTATTGAATGGAATTATGCATGACATATTTTTAATTTAGTATTTTTGCAAAAAAAATCACATACTCCAAAGTATTCCTAGGGGTAGACGTACCCGTATTTGAGAAACACTGCTCTATGGTACAAATTAAATCTGTGGGAATTTCTGAATTTCCCATAATGCATGAGTAATGATCAAATTCAATGTGCTATTATTCCTTAGAAAATGAAGTGGATGGAGAGACGGTACACCTGGGCTTAACTGACTCAATGCTAGACCATCTATTCAAAGGCTCGTTCAAAAAGCAGGCCAAGTTTCTACAAATAGTGCGACAGATGCAAGAGCCTGGACACGGAGAGGCCTCTCCCACTCAAAGCAACACACAACCCAACATGGGTAGAGGCTGTCCCGTAACGGCTACTCACAGCACATGTAGCCCTAGGTCTCCCACCATCCTTCCACCTTGTTACCGTCTCATTCACCATGTCACTATGTCGTCGTCCCCCGTCCTTCCCCCCCACACACACACAGCACCTCAATGTTATTGATGTAAAGGTGATTTATGAAGGCCATATCATTATTTATTCTTACAGAGGAGATGGACACAGAAGAGATGCACACAATTACATTTCAAGTGCTAGATGTTGATGCTGCTACGAGGCAAGTGTTGAGTTTCATTCAACTGCAACACCAACTCCCTTTTATTAAAGGGTTAGTGAAATGAAAATTCTGTCAGTAATTACTCATGCTCATGTTGTTCCAACATGTGTGATCCAGCTCTCAGATTTAATAAAAAATATCTTAATTTGTGTTCCGAAGATGAACAAAAGTCTTACGGTTCTCAGGTTGGAACAACATGTGGGTGAGTAATTACTGACAGAATGTTCTTTTTGATAATATCCCATGAAGCTCTCATACTTACCTGTTTTAAAGAAATTGAAAAATATCGTTGTACTTTACGGTGGCTGTGAGGGGTCACATGTGAGTGTGACCCCTCTCGGCTACCGTAGTACTAACTATAACAAACTAACAGGCGTAAATTGTCTTTTTTTTTCTTTGAATTAGTTCTCAGTCCGTTGGGAGACTGCCCAATGTTTATGTCCTCCCATCATTCCCTAAAGAGCTTCAAGCAAAGCTGGATGCCAAAGAGGAGGTCCAAAGAGTTCCACAATACAGGCACAAAATAATAAGAGTATTGCATGAGACTGTTGCCATGTATACTATGTAAGTACTACTGGCTGAAATCTTTGTCCCGTGTGTTTGTTGTGTGTCTTGTCTTTTGTCTCTTGCTGCTCATTCTGTCTTTTGTTGGCACTGTTTCTGCTGAATGCTCTGACTTGTCCTTTCACCAATCCAATCCAGATCCAATACAATCCAATCTGTCACTAACCATAGTCTTAGGTCCACCTCTTATCTTCGGCTGATAAGCTATTGTTTATTCTCCTCTCACTTGGCATAAGAACATTTTTACCACAGCTAGCGAGCCATGATTTGAAGCTGCACATTTTAAGGTCATAACATCATTTGTCAGTTTTTATGGGAAGTGGGGAGCTGCATACAATCAGTGTTGGTCATCATACTTAAAAAAAGTAATTAGTTACAGTTACAAATTACTTCTCCCAAAAAGTAATTGAGTTAGTAACTCAGTTGCCACATTGTAAAAGTAATTAGTTACTTAGCAAAGTAACTGACATTATTTTGTTTATGTTCTAAACGCTATTACGTTCTATAACATTTAACGTCAAAGATGTTTATATTAACTTATTGAAGAATAAAACACTATATACCAGGGTTCCCCAAACTAAGGCCCGCGGGCCGAATCCGGCCCGCCCCCTCATTTGGACCGGCCCTCTGACGAATGCCAGAGACGTATTTTGAAAAAAAAAAAAAAGGTATTTTTCGCACTATATGGTGCACTAGATTATAAGGCGCATTGTCAATGAATGGTCTATTTTCGATCTTTTTTCATATATTAAGTGCACCGGAATATAATTTGCATTAAGCGAAAAAAAAACTGTCAGATAAGTCAGAATCCCTCTCGTCTTTATCCGAGTCAGTGTCTGTGTTGCTGTTTTGGTGAAGCACAGTATGTATTACTCCGCGACGCTCCTGGCTACGGTACCGTAATGCTGCAAGCGGTGCGGCTTTGTTGTTTACCAATGTTGTACTAAAAGTTTTGACTTAGCGCAGTCAGTAAGCAAAATCAGAATTAATCCATAAATAAGGCGCTTCGGATTATAAGGCAAACTGTTGTTTTTTGAGAGAATTACAGGCTTTTAAGTGCGCCCTATTGTGCAAACAGTACGGTAATCATATCTGCGAGTGAGCACGCAAGGGTTTCTCTCTTATGTCAGGTGCACCCGCACCAGCAAGAAAAATTAGACACAACAAAATGGCCAAACGGTTGAGAAAGAGAAAAGTTGATTCCGAATACAGGGTATTTAACCGACAGTGGACAAGTGATTATTTTTTTGTTCAATGCAAAGAAAGGCTGTTTGCCTCATCGGTCACGAAACAGTATCTGTGTTCAAAGAATACAATCTGCGCCGACACTATGAAACCCAACAGTCTCATTGAATTATATGCTGCCCTCCCTAACGAGACATACCCAAACATCAAAAGGCATGCGATGGAAATGTCCACACTTTTTGGCAGCACGTACATCTGTGAGCAAACCTTTTCACGCATGAAACTGATGAAAACTCCCATAAGATCAAGACCCACTGATGAACATTTGCATCAGTCTTTGAGACTGACTGTGACAGGAATGGAATTTGACATTGGACATCTCACCAGCCAGAAGCAAGCCCACAGTTCACACTGATTGTATGTTTTAATTTCAATAGCAATAAATATGAAAAAAATCTCTTAAATGTAATGTTCATTTGTATGTACGGTGCATAAGAAAAAAATAAACTAATGTTAATCTAGCATTAGGAGGCATAATACATTTATAATCATATTAGAATCTCCACAATGATACTGGTAGTCACTCTGGCCCATGTCATTTTTTCGTTACAGACCGACCCGGCCCCCCATTTGGGAAAAGGAAAATGATGTGGCCCTCACAGAAAAAAGTTTGGGGACCCCTGCTATATACAGTATTTTAGAACATTTGGTATTTATTTGAACTCAATAGATTGCAGCTGCCATATGATATGCATATGATAAAAACATAAATAAATATTGAAAATAAAATTCAAGTGCAAATTTAAGACACAATAATAATTAATTAGATTACTCCGTTACTGAAAAAGTAACTCCGTTAGTAACGCCGTTATACTTAAACGCCGTTACTCCCAACACTGCATACAATACATACAATCTCCTACCATAATGCATAGAGATGTGCAGTACTTCCCTGTGACCACACCTTTAGATGTAATGTGCACTCACTTGGTGCTTCCAAGGTTCTGGTGCAGGTTAGACAGGTGTCCCTGTATTCTGCATTCCCATAGCTTGTAATTTAAGATTGGCACAGGTTCAGTGTTGATTCTGCATTTACTATTACTTGTTTCTGTTCTATGGTAGGTATCCCACTCATGCCGAATACGTCAAGGTAGCCCAGGCATTAATCCGGAAATACCCATTCCTGAAGGATGTTACGGGAAATGGCTATGTAAGTAGCTTTGCTTAATTTACTCCATGATAAATTAAACCATGTGAATGAGCCCTGATAGTCATTGTTGTCTTGCTAGCTTTGTTGTAGTCCTATCCTTCATCCTAATAGGTGTGTATTATGTCTCAGGAGTGACAATGGAAGCGTCCATATGCCAACCGACTGTTTCCCAGTTTATAGGAGCAATGTGACCACTCACCTGCAGCAGGTCACTGAATGAAACCACAAATGTTTACCTCAAAGCTTCCTCCAGACCTCCACCAATTAATCCCGCTCAGCCATCAGGAAGTGGGTGCTTCTAATTGATTTCACTTTTCTCTGTTGAGGTCTATGGGGTCGCCGTGTACTTTTCTTTTACTGTCTATGGAATATAGGCTATAGGCTACTGTATATGGACACACATTTGTGCCTTGATTCCGTGACCTGCTGCAGATGAGTGGTCATATTGCACATATAAACTGTGAAATGGTCGTTTGGCGTATGGACGCTTCCATTGTAACTCCTGAGACCTAATACACATGTGTAAGGACGAAGCATGGGACTAGCTTTGTTCATCCAAAGTGAGTTGTTTTGTTGAGTAATTTGGATTTTTTTGTTGAAATAAGCATACCTGGCATATGTCGCTGAAACGCAAATTCAAGACTGAACGTGCTCCGCTTGTCCAAAATGATGAAGTGAAACTGATCAAAGAGAAGTTTGCCCATGGAACGAAGTCCAAGCTACCTGGCACTGAGAGTCCAATCACCTGTCTGAGAACCAAGTCACGATTAGTGAGTTGGATTTAAACAATTTATGTCTCAAATTGAGGGAGGGAAAGGGGGGGGGTTGATTAGTCACATGTGCACACACAAGCTCTGTTAAGGGTCGAACTGTATGGTCATATCCTTACCTAATCTCTTGTCTCAGCTAAACATAACCCCCAAACCCCCCCTGTCTCTTTCTTTAATTCATCCTTTCACCCTCTCTCTCCTTCCCTCTCTTAGAAAACAGAATAGTCAAATCTCCCAGTCTCTGTCCCACACACTCCACTGGCCTGATCCTTTTTTAATTTTTCTGTTCTGTTACTATTTTTGTCAATAGGAACTTCATGTTCTTGTGGAAGATGCATTTTCAATTGCTGGTCATGTTACAAAATCTTCATTTCCTAAACTTGGCAGCATCGCCCATAGGTTCAGGAAGTGAGTCTGGCCCCAACCTCTTCAACTGTTGGTAGCTTTCGTAGACTCAGTTCCTGAACCTTGGTGATGCTGCCAAGTTTAGGAACTGAAGATCGGTGCATCTCTAATTTTGTAAACATGGTATGTTTAAACAGCTAGTATAGTCTAAAACTATACTCCACTTTGCATTTGTCACAACACCCCATAGCATGTTAAAATACTCTGTAATCCTCTTTCCCTCATGGTCAGGTGCTTAATTGTCTTTCTTTGTCTTTCTGCAGCTGTTGGAGGAGGTGGGTCGTATCCACTCCACAGCCAGCATTAGCTTCACTGATGGCTTTAACCCAATTGTTCCCAAAGTGCTTGCCCTGGCTCAAGGAAAATCTCCACTAGCCAAACAGTACTTGGAGGCCAGAGAAGAAGCGCTCACCGAGGATCTACCAGGTACCTACAAAAAGCTTATGAGTGTGTCAGTAGACAATTCAAGTGTGTGTGTGTGTGTGTGTGTGTATAAGCTACTGGATGCCTAAAATTTCCTTCAGGATGAATAAAGTATACATTTTTCTTGATTCTCTTCTAGGAATGGACTTCAGAGGAATGGACCCTCTGCCGACAACTGTAACCAGAGTAATTAACCTCCTCTTCTAAATGCCTCATTTTCAACCTCGTTTACATCAGTGCCCTAAGTGCCAAAGAAAAACTTTCACTCTCATGAAGTTGGTCCAACATGTGGGACTAACTCATACCCACGAGGCAGGCTTCTCGATCACATGTGGACTCAATGACTGCCAATCCACTTTTTCCAGTTACCCATCTTTCAGATGTCATGTTTATAGAAAACATAGAGCTTGCATTTTACCCACTGGTGATCCTGCTATTGAGGAGCCTGCTAGTGAGAACCCTGCTTCTGAAGATGAACATGAGCGTGTTATGTGTGATGATGCAGATGTCCAAACCCCCCCTTGTATGGATACACTTTTATATAACTTTAAAAATAATCTTTGTAGCTTCATCCTAAAATGCAGGGAAAAAAACAATTTACCAGAATCTGTTCAGCAAGAAATACTTAGTGATATAAACTTTCTATTTAGTTTTTTTAAGGAGAATTACGATGAATTTTTATCTTATCATCTTAAAGAAAATGGTTTTGATGTCAAAGGATGTCCTGAACTTCAGCAGGTTTTACAGTCCAATGATTTTTTTGAGGAAGCATCAAAAGAGTTCTCTTCTCAGTTCAAATTGAAAGAATACTGTAAGTCGATGTTAGACTTGACTGAACCAGTTCAATACACTTTAAGAGGGTCTACAGGACATAAAATAGGTAGCTTCTCCTATGTTCCCATTTCTGATGTTTAAAAAAAATATTGTTCCCATGAGGATGTATGGGATGACATAGTCTCTGTAAATATTAAAGATGAACAGGTCTTAACTGACTTTTGTGATGGATTGTACTATAAAGAGCATCCTTTCTTTAGAGAATATCCAAATGCATTACGACTGCATTTTTATGAGGATGAATTGAAGGTAGTAAATCCTTTGGGTTAAAAGAAAACAAAACACAAACTGTGCACCTTCTACTACACTGTAGGTAATGTACATGGAAGGTACAGGTCTCAAGTGAAGCATATTCATTTAGCATTACTGGTCCGTTATTCCTTTTTAAAAGAGTGTGGCTTAGAAGTTATCCTAAAGCCACTGCTAGATGATCTTAAAGTGCTCTCAACAGATGGGTTCACCCTCACTGTTGGTGGGGTTGAGCAGAATGTCCATGCAGCCCTAGCTACCATTTCAGGTGATAACCTTTCAGCTCACATGATTGGAGGATTCAATAGGTCATTTAACTCGGTAAGAGTTTGTAGACATTGTATGGGAACATATACAGATATAAAAGAGAAATTTCAGGAAGATAGTTACATTTTAAGAACAGCTGATGTTCACCGGTATCACCTGGAATGTATCCAGCAAAATCCTGACAGTAGAGTAACATATGGGGTACAGTGTAGTTGTCCATTTAATGTGCTTCCTTATTTTGATGTTACTAAGTCATTACCTCCAGACATAATGCATGACATGTTAGAGGGTGTCATACCTTTAGTTTTGAAACTTGTCCTGTGCCAAGCTCATAAAGAGAAACATATTAGCATACAAGAAGTAAACGAAGAGCTACAGAGAATGACAATAGGTCAAAATGATAGAGCAAATAAGCCGGTACAGTTGTCTGAAAGACTACTACAAAAAGGAGGCATTGTGGGCTCTGCATCTCAGAAATGGTGCCTTTTTAGACTTCTTCCTTTTTTGATTGCACATCGTATACCTCCTGAGTGTCAATATTGGCATGTGTACCTGTTGTGCCGAGAAATTGTAGATATTGTTCAAGCTCCAACGGTGAGAAGAGAGAAACTTCCTCTTTTAGATGTACTTGTGCAAGAATTTTTGACAGACTTCAAAGCTGTATTTGGAAATGTTATTACACCGAAGTGCCATTATTTAATTAATTATTCTAGATTAATGACAATGTTTGGGCCTCTGCGTTCTCTCTGGTGCATGAGGTTTGAAGGCAAACACCAATATTTTAAGAATATTGCAAGTAATTGTCGTAATTTCATTAATATAGCTTCCACTCTGAGCAACCGTCACCAGTTAAAACAATTCTGGGAGTTTTCTTCAAATAATTTCTTAGATGATTTTGAGAAGGTACCAAGAAGCAGTACTAGCACTCCATTTTGTTCCTTACCACTTACGCTCCAGTGTTCTCTAGAGCAATATTTTACTGATGTTTCTTTTAGTGAAGACAAAGTTATTCAACGTGTTTCAGAAGTAACCCTTAACAATGTCAAGTATGCCACACAAGATGTTTTTGTTTTGGATGTGTTGCATGGTGAGAGAATTCCTCTTTTTTTCCAAGTGAAATACATTTTTAATGTGGACACTACGTGGGTTCTTTGTAGAAAACTGATATTTCCGAAGTATTTTAGCCAGCACTTTTATGCTTATTCAATTTGACCAGGAATGGACTGTGATACATCCTGGGGCAGAGCTAGATTTTAATGCCCTTGATATATATACAGTTGATGGTGATATCTTTGTGGCAATGAAATACTGTGTGTAAGAATAGTTTTGAAAAATTTGGAGGGGAAGGATAAAGGGTGATCTGACACCTACACGCATGCAGATTAGGTACCTGGAGATCTGTATTTGTGGCAATGAAACAGGTGTGCTCTTCCTTCACCGCGCGGGCGAGAATATTTGTAGTTTTGTATGTTGGAGTTACCGCATATTATATATATATATATAATATAATACAAAAACTACAAATATTCTCGCCCGCGCGGTCAAAATGAGTCTAAAATAGTTTTATAGTTTAGTATATTTTTCTGTCAAGAGCACATGCACCTGCTAGTCCCTCACCCCTCCCCCATTACTATTCCTCACGCGGTTGAAAGGAAAGTCTATGTAAAACACATAGTGAGACGTTTGATTATGATTCACTCTAAGCAGACAACGGTAGTAGACTAGTATTGATTTGACAATTTTAAATGACAAAATCTTCACCATTAACAACAGCCAGCACTAGATAGTTATTCATTTAAATACTGTACTTTCGTATAAATAAAGAACGATTCAGAAAGTCGCTATTCTTGCTAATATTACACCCTAATCCCTAAAAGCTGCATTGATCAATACCCAATATTTAACAATCAGAACATATACATTTGAGAGATCTGAAGTGAACAGCGCCGTTTCTTATGTACTGTTTAATGAAACGGAGGTAGGATCTGCGTGGGAAAGTAACGTGTATTTCTGAAATAGACAGTTCAGTAAGAATATCTGAAAACTGTAAACTTAGCAAAACGCAAGGTACTGTATATTTCCATCAGAAGTAAAATAAGCAAAATGATCCATTATGAATATCCACAGGTTTTCCCTCACCCGAATTGAGAAAAACGTGGATCTGTTTTGGTTCCACAGCGCTCAATAGAATTGGTAAAAAGAGCCAGGGTGAAAAAGCATTTGGTTGATTAATCACGAAAGCCCTAATGTCAAATTCAACTAACCTCAATTTTATTAATCAAAAGCTAAACACAAAAGATTTGTAAGTACATGCTAAATGTGTTAACCATATGACTGTATAGCACGAGCTATGAAAGGCGTATAGAGTAGTAGTGTCGCATGCACTTGCTAGTTAGTCAGACGCAAAAAAACATGGATTGAACAAAAAAACGGCGACTCGCTGGCTTGTTCAGCTAATTTATAAAACGTTTCAATGATAACATTAAGTTTAATCTTAGTCAAATGAACATATTCGCATGTTAGAATACCCGAACACCAGAATGTCCTGAATGTATTGCCTAGCTAGTCTGAAGCAGTCAATAACCTGCTAACGTCAGCTGAAGTGCACGTACAGTCAGATATTATGTTAGCAATAACATCGTCAAACAAAGTATACATTTTATCAATCGTAGGAGTAAAAAACGTACTTACCTAATTAGTTGTAAATATAACCAGTTATTCGTAGTGTGGTCTTGTTAATATTTCACAGTCTTCCTGGGTTTAAAATACCAGTTGGCTCGCGATACAAAAATGGCCGCCAGAACACTGTGGCTCACAGCCTCAACCGCGAATCAACGATCAACATTGTGACTGACAGAAGCTGTATCCAATCAATGATAGAAAATGTATACAAACAATGAGCCAATGAAATAAATAGTATTGAGTTGCAATACCAACACCCACATATAGGGGGCGTGTAGGCTGTGTGTGATACACACAGACACACAACAAAAACCTGATATACATGGTATATTAGGACATGAGCTAAAAAAGCAGGATATAGTTAATTACAATGAAATAAGTATTTCTACAGTGCCCGACTTATGAGGACATTGAAAATGTCCCCATAAACCAAAATGTCCTCATAGTGCTGGTGAGATTTCAGGTCAACTGTCCTCATATACCACATAAACAAGAACACACACACACACACATCGCAATCTTGAATAATCTGTTATAAACTACCTTTATTGTTATTCATTAGGTTAAATCGGGGACATTGTAATATAATTACAGAAGCAGGAATGTTTTGTCAACAATTAAATACATAAACATTCTACTGACATCAATGATTACAAACACCAATAATAAACAATCCCAACCAGATGAATGATTTGTAAATGTGAAGGTTTTACAGACCAGTGTGGTGATTCATTCATTAGTTTATGATTCATTCATTAGTTTGTGATTCATTCATTAGTTTGTGAGTTTTCATGTTTAGCCTCTTGGAGAAATAATATCAGACTGGCCTCAGTATGGATGGGGGAGGGGCATGTTGTTGATGGACTGTTGCTTAGCTACAGCTCTAGGAAGGGGATGGGCATGTTGTTGATGGGCTGTTGCTTAGCTACAGCTCAAGGAAGGGGGAGGGACCATAGAAAAAAATATTAGCGTAGCATAGCTTGTGCTGGAGATTTAAAACTTTAACTATAAAATGTCACTCAAATAAAATGTTAGATTACCTTTCTAATGGATTTGATGGGGACTTGATTCTGATCTTGTTTTTCTTAAGTTCTGAATGTGTATCTCATGTGTATCTGACCAAAAACCAACAAAAAGTTAATAAAAGTTTAAGAGCTCATCTCTGCTCCTTCTGTCTCTCTCCATCTGACACAGCGACACTGAGGAGTTATGAACATAAAACCAGGAGTCATACACATTAAACCCTGGATAGAGGAGCTCAGTGAATGTGGTGTTGAATGTGTACAGGAGGATCAGTGTGTCAGAGGAAACCCTGTAAAAGGACAGAGTGCCGGCTGGCCAGTCCAGATACAGTCCTACTCTGTGGGAGTCTGAGGAGGGGACAGATATGTTAGTGCTCTTATTATTGTGACAGACATAGTAATGGTCACCATACCAATTCAGACACCAGGACTTGTCATTGGCTCCAATCCTACAGTCATCACCTCTTCCTCTCCTGTTGATTCCTTTATATGTAACTCCTATATCAGCCCCTCTCCCACTCCTCTCCACCTCCCAGTAACAGCGTCCAGACAGACCCTCTCTACACAACACCTGTGGATGGAAGTCAAATCTCTCTGGGTGATCAGGATACGGCTGCCCCTCTCTCCTCCATGTCACCTTTCTGTTCTCCTCAGACAGAGAGAGGTTTCTGTTTACTGTGTTTGGGTCCAGTGTGAGATCACACACATCTGATGGATGAGACACAATATTACACATCATCATTCATATTATTCACACACATCTGATGGATGAGACGCAATATTACACATCATTATTCATATTATACACACACATCTGATGGATGAGACACAATATTACACATCATCATTTAAAACACAAAGAAACACACACGCACACACACACACACACAGCAGCTCAAATATATGTTCTGTATAATAAATCACTTACATTTCTTCAGTCCTGATTTCAACCTCTTCTCTCCACAATGATCCAGACTGTGGAAGAAGAAGAGGAGCAGACTGTCATTGTGACACACAACCTGTTTTAAAATTCTATACAACTGCACACATGGAAACAAAATACACCAAACACAAACCACCCCCTTTACACCCCGAACACACACACACACACACACACACACACTAAACAATTAACACAGTTAGGCATTGTGTTGCAGCAACTTCCTGCCTTTTGTTTGAGCTAGCACTGGCAATTGGCTGCCTCCTGGGGGTGTGGTCTCTCCCTACTTGGTATAAAACTACAAACCCAAGTCCTACCAGGTTAAGGCCTCATTTAGCTTCTGCGTCAACTCCACGGCGTAGCTACGCCGTCACTCCTACGGCGTTGTGGCCGTTTTATGGTTCGGCGTCGGGTTGCGTTGCATTTCACCGCCAGATGTATAATCTGACCAATCACAGCCTTTGTGGTCTGCGTCCCCTAGACGCATAGTTACCATTTTTTGGAGGTGCACGTCGAGCTACGGCGTAGGGGTCTGCGAGGGTACGCCGTCGATTCGAAAACAGGCTTTAGTGTGCTCCATTTCCTTGTTGGCTAAACCTGCATTGTCAGATCAGCTGTGGTGTCGGTATTGGTATTTACTAGAGTGTAAATATTGTCACTGGGGTCCCCCAAGGATCGGTCCTAGGCCCTCTCCTTTTCTCCTTATACACCCGGTCTCTTGGCTCTGTCATATCCTCTCATGGCCTCTCCTATCACTGCTATGCAGATGATACCCAACTATTTTTCTCATTCCCACAGTCTGACACCCAGGTAGCATCCCGTATCTCTGCATGTCTGACTGACATCTCGGCCTGGATGTCTGCACACCATCTGAAAATCAACCTAGGTAAAACTGAACTGCTCTTCTTCAAAGGAAGAGCCTGCCCGCTCCAGGATCTGTCCATTACGGTGGACAACGTCACAGTCCCCGCTACCCAATGTGGGAAAAACCTTGGCGTGACGCTTGACAACTCCCTCTCATTTTCTGCACACATCAAGGCGGTGTTCCGGTCTTGCAGGTACATGCTCTATAACATTCGGAAAGTAAGGCCGTATCTTACGCAGGAAGCCGCACAAGTGCTGATCCAGGCACTTATCATCTCCCGTCTTGACTACTGCAACTCCCTTCTGGCTGGTCTCCCAGTGTGCGCCATCAAACCCCTGCAACTCATTCAAAATGCAGCAGCCCGCCTGATCTTCAATCTACCAAAGTTCTCCCATGTCACTCAGCTGTTCCGCACACTACACTGGCTCCCGGTCGAAGCACGCATCCACTACAAAACCACGATGCTAGCCTATGGGGCAGTAAGAGGAACCGCCCCCTCCAACATCCAGTCACTAATCAAGCTGTACACACACACGCGAGCACTTTGTTCTGCCACCTCAGGCCTCTTGGTAGTGCCATCTCTACGGGAGGGCAACTTCCGATCTGCTCAGTCTAAATTGTTCTCCGTGCTTGCCCCGCAATGGTGGAACAACTCCACTCTGGAGATCAGATCATCGGACTCTCTACCAATCTTCAAAAAACGTCTAAAAACATTTCTCTTCAAACTGTACTTCCAGTAGCTCCATGAATGGAGCTCCACAACTATTGCCTGTTCGAAACTCCACTACGGAATCATTCCTCTACGATTATCACCCATTCCTCCTCTCCTAGCACCCCTTCTATCTCTAGCACTTCCACCTGCACCCACCCAGGAACAATGTACTTATTGCATTTTTTATGTGTGTTTTCGCTATATGTGAAATGCCTGCACTTATTGTAAGTCGCTCTGGATAAGAGCGTCTGCTAAATGCACAAAATGTAAATGAAAACAATCCTCCTCATTTCACCCCTACAAAAACACGACACACATGCTTTTCAACTCAACAAGAAATATTGTCACGTTTAATATCACATATTCTCATCACACCCCTACTGGTTACTGAAAGAGAAAACATCTACAGGACATACTTGAGTGTCTCCAGTCTCCAGTGTGGATCCTCCAGTCCAGCAGAGAGCAGTCTGACTCCAGAGTCTCCTGGGTGGTTGTAACTCAGATCCAGTTCTTTCAGGTGTGACGGGTTTGACTTCAGAGCTGAGACCAGAGAAGCACAGCCTTCCTCTGTGACCAGACATCCTGAAAGCCTGCAGAGTCAATCAGGATTTTACAAACTGCTTCTGCAATTCAACACACTCCTTGGGTAGTTCAAGATACAATCAGTATTATTTATTTCTAAATTCCTTAATATGTTATATTCTTGGGGGATTTGTTTTTTTAACGTCACACCTCTATAAAAACACACTAGTCCATAATGGTGTGTGTGTGTGTGTGTGTGTGTCTGCTGTTTCTTTACATACAACCGCCAAAAATTCATAATAACCTGCAATCAGGGTGGAAAATTAGCCCCCACCACCAGCCAATGGGGGGTACTGTTTCAAAGTGGTGGGTGACTTTGCCTTGTATCCCAGCCACAGTGGGGGGTGACTTTGCCTTGTATCCCAGCCACATTGGGGGGTGACTTTGCCTTGTATACCAGCCACAGTGGGGGGTGACTTTGCCTTGTTTACCAGCCACAGTGGAGGGTGACTTTGCCTTGTATACCAGCCAAGATGATGTGCAAGTAAGTGAATTAAGTTAAGATGTGGTTTGTGATGGCTAGATAGGTAGTTTTAGCAGAGTCATTATACTAGTCATTATAAGTCCTTTCAGAGTGGATGAGAAGAAAGAACTGGGTTTTCATGCACTAAATTGGTGTCGAGGAGGCAGTTTAAAAACAAGATTGATCATTCAAAGTATCTGGCAATTATGTCAGATGGATCAACTGACAGTGCAGTGTTGGATGAAGAGCTTCTGTACACCAGAGTGAGCCAAGCAGGGAAAGTCCAGGTGCACTTTATAGGAATCCAGGCTGTTGAAAAGCAAAATGCACAGAACATCACAGCAGCCACCATAAAGATGATGAGGGAGGTGTGTGAGGATGAAGAGAGAGGTGTGTGAGGATGAAGAGAGAGGTGTGTGAGGATGAAGAGAGGTGTGTGAGGATGAAGAGAGAGGTGTGTGAGGATGATGAGAGGTGTGTGAGGATGAAGAGAGAGGTGTGTGAGGATGATGAGAGAGGTGTGTGAGGATGAAGTGAGGAGTGTGAGGATGAAGAGAGGTGTGAGGATGAAGAGAAGAGAAAGGTGTGTGAGGATGAAGAGAGAGGTGTGTGAGGATGTAGAGAGAGGTGTGTGAAGGATAAAGAGAAGAGAGAGGTGTGTGAAGGATAAAGAGAAGAGAGAGGTGTGTGAAGGATGAAGAGATAGATGTGTGAGGATGATGAGAGAGGTGTGTGAGGATGAAGAGAGAGGTGTGTGAGGATGATGAGAGAGGTGTGTGAGGATGAAGAGAGGTGTGGGAGGATGAAGAGAGAGGTGTGTGAGGATGAAGAGAGTTGCCAGGAGAAACTGGTTGCTTGTACAACAGATGGAGCAGCAGTGATGACAGGGTCCAGAAGTGGAGTGGTCAGCAGACTATGTGGTGACAAGTCCTATATCCTGGGTGTCCATTGCATAGCCCATAGGCTGGAGCTGACATTTAAGGATGCAGTGAAGAGTTGCCCCCAGTGCACAAAGTTGGATGACCTCTTATCTTCTCTCTATGTGTTCTATCACAAGAGTAAACTCAACAGAGCAAACTAGAAAAACAGCTCCAAGGTGTTAGGAATGAAGCCCCTCATTTCAACGAGAGTAGAAGGTACCAGGTGTCTTGCTCATCTCTTCAGGGCGCTGGACCACTTCCTTAGAGGCTATAGGGGCCTAATTCAGCATTTTGAGCAGGTACAGTGGTAAGGCAAGGCTAATGATTATTTTAGTTTAAATTAGTTGACTAAACTCATCATAATGGTACTAATGATCAATAATTGAATAGTGTAATGTAATTGATTCAAATGTGCAATTGTGTGTGTAAAATCCAGTCACCAGATTCAGAGGGGGTGAATCCTGTGCAGAGAAGCAAGGCACACAATTTATACCAAACAGCAAAGGATCCAGGTGTAGTGATGTTCAGCTGCTTTATGCACGACTGCCTGACCCACCTCAGCAACCTGTCTGCATCCATGCAACGGCCATCTCTAACAGTGGCAGAGGTTCAGACCAGCCTGATAGCCACACAGGCTGTCTTAAACACAATAACAGGTGTATGTGTGTGTGTATGCATGTGTGTGGGGCAGAATATATTGAAATATAATTAATATATTATTGTGCTTTGTTGTGTTTAATTATTAGACCTGGACACAGGCTTAGGGCCTGTCTAGAAAATCCAGCAGGCATCTTTGAGGGTTTTACCTTGGCAGCACCCAGACATGACCTCTCCCTGGCTCGTGTGAACTCCACAAAGGACAAGCTGATAAACACATTTTGCAACATGTGGTGACAAGATGTTGTGACTTCAGCTCTGTAGTACTACATGCTTCCAAACTGGTGGATATCACGAGCTGGCCTGATGCAGATACATGTGATGGTTATTATCTATGGGATAAGATTTGGTTCAATAAAAAGAAATGAAACTTTTGCGAAAACGAACAAAAAATATACATAACACCAAACATTTTTACATTGTCTTCAAATAAACTGCATTCTTTGATTAAAACTGTCAGTTTCGCTTTCGCCAAATGTGCTTTTGAATGCGCTGCCAGATTCTTCGTTTTCAAAATCATTTTTTCCGTTTTCGCTTCTCAAATTTACGTTTGCCATTCTGTGATTTATGCAAAGCTCAGACTGAACGTTATTGTGCAGCAAGGCCCAGGTGTTGGTGCAGCAGATGCTGCAGAAGCAAATTAGCAATACATAGCATCATAGAGGTGCACAACCAGTCGCTGGATAAAACCAGCACAAGGCAGAGTCAGGGACAGCGCTCAGGACAGTGCCAAACTGTGGACCAAGAGATGGCCAGGTTTCAGTTTGCAGTCATAACTAAAAACAATGACACTTACTATTTGCAATGCAATATCTTCACATGTAGCCATGTATGCACTTATCAGATGTTTTTATCCAAGCAACATAAGGCCACATAATAGCATAAGCTATCTGTCCCATAATAATAATAATATATATATATGTATATACTGTCAGATTTCAGCAACCTGTAATTTGGTTGTGTTTTGACCGACAGACTCAGGCATTGATAGTTTAGTTCATGGGGATGTCCTCTTCATGTGGACTGAACCGATATATCCGTAAGTCTTTGTTTTCATATAGAGAGCCGCTCAGTTATTGTGCGTTACACAAAGTGTTTCACTTGTTAGCCATTTTCTCGGCCATCTTGCTACGAATGTCTTATTCCTGAAGTCCCTATAGACAGACAGTCATCCCACACATTATTGTGGCTAGTCAATCGGAGTGACGGGCGAATAGAAGAACATTTTTGAAGGTTTTGGGAAATTTGCATAATGGGGAAAAATCCATCATGGCGGACTTTATGGGTTCTTGAGGCTTTTTGTTCCTCATGAGGAATGAGGCATGTACACAAATTTTGCAGCATTCTAAGTCAAACGGGGTGGAAATGGAATCATTGTGAAATCCCTAATTTTAGGGGGTGTACTGTAGCGCCCCTGATGGTCGAACTGGGGCATTGGTCAGTAGGGTAGTGTGTCAGGGGCTATAGAAGACATGGTCAAAGTTAGGTAAAAAGTTACCATGTACTTTTTGAGTTATGGGCCGAAAGAATAATAAAACTCACAATAACAATATGGTTCCTCTGTCAAGGACCCCTAATAAATAGTGGATCAGTGGACAACAGAGGGGTGGAATGAAGATTAGTTCCAATGTTTACTATACTTGGACTAACAGAACAGTGTTATTTATTATGTCAGGATATTTATTTTGTGATAGTGGTCCTGTAAGTTGTGGTGTGTTTCCATCCAGACCTGCTGGAATGTCTGACAGGGTTTGGTCTTTACCAGGGATGGAGGCTTGGACCTGCTGGCAGCTCAGAGCAGATGGAGGTGGAAACACAGCAGACGTTTGTATTCCCTTCTGTTTTGTTGTCCCACTGTTGTGTTGTTGTCATGTATATTGTTGTGTTGTAAATTGTGTTGTTATTTATTCTTACTCACCTCAGAGTCTCCAGTTTACATTGTGGATCTTTTACCAAATCAGAGAGCTGCTTCACCCCTGTATCCTTCAGGTCATTGTTACTCAGATCCAGCTCTTTCAGATGTGAGGGGTTTGACATCAGAGCTGAGACCAGAGAAGCACAGCCTTCCTCAGTGATTCTACAACCTGACAGTCTGGAGAGAGATTATCATGATGTCACAAACAGAACAATAGTTCAGAATAACATTAGAATAGTCTTTATAGATTACATCACTGTCATGTCAACTCTATTTACGACATACTCTATCTACTGACACAGTTACACAAATGTAACTCCCTTTACAGAAACAAAACTTCCATGAGTGAGATTACTGCCGGCCACTCAACCACAAGGAGTCGCTAGAGGACGATGTGACATGGCAGCTCTGTGTGACTTCAAAAGTTAAAATAAAAACATACCGAGAATGAGATGTGGATCAGTGGACAACAGAGAAGTGGAATGAAGATTAGTTCCAATGTTTACTATACTTGGACTAACAGAACATTATTACTTATTATGTAAGGATATTTTTTTTTTAATAGTGGTCCTGTAAGTTGTGGTGTGTTTCCATCCAGACCTGCTGGAATGTCTGACAGGGTTTGGTCTTTACCAGGGATGGAGGCTTGGACCTGCTGGCAGCTCAGAGCAGGTGGAGGTGGAAACACAGCAGACGTTTGTATTCCCTTCTGTTTTGTTGTCCCTCTGTTGTGTTGTTGTCATGTATATTGTTGTTTTGTAAATTGTGTTGTTGTTTATTATTACTCACCTCAGAGTCTCCAGTTTACATTGTGGATCTTTAACCAAATCAGAGAGCTGCTTCACCCCTGTATCCTTCAGGTCATTGTTACTCAGATCCAACTCTTTCAGATGTGAGGGGTTTGACATCAGAGCTGAGACCAGAGAAGCACAGCCTTCCTCAGTGATTCCACAACCTGACAGTCTGGAGAGAGATTATCATGATGTCACAAACAGAACAATAGTTCAGAATAACATTAGAATAGTCTTTATAGATTACATCACTGTCATGTCAACTCTAATTAGGACTTACTTTATAAACTGACATTGTCAATACATGACAAACAAATGCAGAAACAAAACCTCCATGAATGAGATTACAGCCGACCACTCTACGACAAGGAGTCGCTAGAGGACAATGTGACATGGCAGCTCTGGGTGACTTCCACCCAGGCAGTACTGAGACTAATTGTTCTGCAATTTGCTAGATCTCTGGGCAGCGTCAGTATTCTGCAACCAGGTAAATCCTGAAGAAAAGTTACAGATGGGGAAGTTCAAGTCCCTATGAGACAACATGGTAGAATGGAGGGATATCTTCACAAAGAAAGAGTGGTATAATATATAGCGAGAATTATGGACAACAGAGGGGTGGAATGAAGATTACTTCCAATGTTTAGTATAATTGGACTAACAGAACCTTATTATTTATTATGTCAGGATATTTATTTTGTAATGGTGGCCCTGTAAGTTGTGGTGTTTCATTTCAGGCTGGCAGGAATGTCTGACCGGGTTTGGTCTTTACCAGGGATGGAGGCTTGGACCTGCTGCCAGCTCAGAGTAGATGGAGGTGGAAACACAGCAGATGTTTGTATTCCCTTTTGATTTGATGTACTTCTGTTGTGTTGTTGTCATGTATATTTTTGTTTTGTAAATTGTGTTGTTGTTTATTATTACTCACCTCAGAGTCTCCAGTTTACATTGTGGATCTTTAACCAAATCAAAGAGCTGCCTCACCCCTGTATCCTTCAGGTCATTGTTACTCAGATCCAGCTCTTTCAGATGTGAGGGGTTTGACATCAGAGCTGAGACCAGAGAAGCACAGCCTTCCTCAGTGATTCCACAACCTGACAGTCTGGAGAGAGAATATCATGATGTCACAAACAGAACAATAGTTCCGAATAACATTAGAATTGTCTTTATAGATTACATCACTGTCATGTCAACTCTAATTAGGACATACTTTTAAAGCTTCAGAAACAAAACACCCTATATAGAAAGGAAACATAATTAATGTTACTAGATTACAAATGATGGGGCGGGGTCATTTGCATGACTGTACTTACAGAGCAGTTCTGCAGGTCTTAATTACTGGCAGCAACCCCAGAAGACCTTTCTCTGATGTGGAGTATTTCTTCAGGTCAAACACATCAATCTCAACTTCTGAAGTCAGTAACATGAAGACCAGAGCTGACCACTGTGCAGGTGACAGATCTTCATCAGAGAGACTTCCTGAACTCAGGTAATATTGGATCTCCTCCACTAGAGAATGGTCATTCAGTTCATTCAGACAGTGGAACAGATTGATGCATCTCTCTGAAGAGGGATTCTCCCTGATCTTCTTCTTAATGTACTTGATTGTTTTTTTATGGCTCTGTGAGCAGCTTCTGGTCTTTGTCAGCAAACCTTGTAAATGCTTCTGATTTGACTCCAGTGAGAGGCCCAGAAGGAAGCGAAGAAAAAGATCCAGGTGTCCAGTCTCACTCTGGGAGGCTTTATCCACTGCAGTCTTGTGAAAATCTATTTCAGGTATTTTCCAGAGCAGACGTGTTATGATGTTTGATTTTTGTTCATCCATTAGATTTGTATTATTGTTGTTGAATGAGAGAAACACATATAGAGCAGCTAGAAACTCTTGAATGCTCAGATGGACAAAGCAGAACACCTTCTCCTGGCGCACAGCCTCTGTTCTAAACATCTGTGTACAGACTCCTGAGTACACTGATGCTTCATTGATATCAATGCCACACTCTTTCAGGTCTTTCTCGTAGAAAATCAGATTGCCTTTCTGTAGCTGTTGAAAAGCCAGTCTTCCCAGATCCAAAATTCTCTCTGTATCCCAGTGTGGATCTGTCACTTTTTTCCCATCATACTTTATATTCCTGTGTTTGGACTGAAACACAAGGAAGTGTGAGTACATGTCTGTTATGGTCTTGGGCAGCTCTACTTTATCATCTGTAGTCAACATGTACTCAAGGATTGTAGCAACAATCCAACAGAAGACTGGTATGTGACACATGATGTGGAGGCTTCTTGACGTCTTTATGTGTGAGATGATTCTGCTGGCCAGGTCCTCATCACTGAATCTCTTCCTGAAATACTCCTCTTTCTGGGGGTCATTGAACCCTCTCACCTCTGTCACCTGGTTAACACACCATGAAGGGATCTGATTGGCTGCTGCAGGTCTGGTAGTTATCCAGAGGAGAGCAGAGGGAAGCAGATCTCCCCTGATGAGGTTTGTCAGCAGCATATCCACTGTGGTTGACTCTGTGACATCACAACAGGTCTTGTTGTTCTTAAAGTCAAGGGGCAGTCGACACTCATCCAGACCATCAAAGATGAACAGAACTTTATAGTTGTTGTAGTTTGAGATCACTCCTTTTTTGGTTTCATTTGAGAAATGATTGATGAGTTGAATTAAACTGAGTTCTTCCGCTTTCATCAAATTCAGCTCCCTAAAGGGGAGTGAAAAAACTAATTGGAGATCCTGATTGGCTTTTCCTTCAGCCCAGTCTAGAATGAATTTCTGCACAGAGACTGTTTTTCCAATTCCAGCGACTCCTTTAGTCAGCACAGTTCTGATAGGTTTGTCTTGTCTAGGTATGGGTTTGAAGATGTCATTACATTTGATTGCTGTCTCTGGTCTTGCTTGTTTCCTGGTTGTTGTCTCAATCTGTCTCACCTCATGTTCATTATTGACTTCTCCACTTCCACCCTCTGTGATGTAGAGTTCTGTGTAGATTTTTTTCAGAAGTGTTGGGTTCCCTTCTCTAGCAATACCCTCAAATACTGACTGACACATCTTCTTCAGGTTAGATTTGAGTTCACGTTGACAAATCGTAGCAAGCTGACCTGAATGAAGAAATAATATAATATTATGTTTTTAAAAAAATACCGTATTGTAGAATTGAGTTATAATAGTTAGTATTCAATTCTCATCTTCTCTGTCTCTTCACTCTTTCTGTCTTCTATGTTAAATTATTCAACACATCACTACTAGAAGAGAGTCACAAGGTGTTGTGTTAAAGGTGCTACATTATTATTGAGTTAAACATCTACATAAAGTGTTTGAATGTCCCTCATAATGAAACATTCAACAGTAATATCAGACAACTCTTACTTTTCTCCAGTGTGTCAGCAAGCTCCTTCTGGTTCATGTTCCTCAGGACATGCAGTGTGATCTTCAGAACCCCCTCTTTGGCACTGCTCTCCTGCTTCACATCTTCGGGGTCCACACCTTCCTCATCCTCCCTCTGACTCTCAAAGCCTTCTGGGAGATCTGAACTCACCATTGACTTGAACCTCTCTAACTCTTTCTTCACAAATAGCATGATGTTCTGTTCAAGTAACTGAAAGAGCCAAAGTGAAAAAGTTCACATGGGACTGAATTAAAGTTCATTAGCAGAACAATATGAACAAATGCATGAATGACTGATGAATGATTAACTTTACTTGAGGTAAACATAAGTAAATACACATAACAAAACCACATACACTGAATATGGAGGACAGGTCTGTTTGATGACTCTGGACAGATTGACCACTGAGAATCTCAGTCTCTGTTCTCTCCTGTTGGTCTCTGTGGGCGAAACATGACATTACATTTATACATCCTGAAACAGAATCAGAATCAAAACTACAAATGTTTTAGGTTTTCAGGACTAACCACATTATTTTGGTCAATTCAAAAACCTAATTGTCCTAATCTTTCATTTTAAACATAACCTTAAATAAATCGATATAGGAAAAAGTCAAGAAAGCAGGAATATAAATGTAAAAAATACACAGACAAATTTGAAAACAAACAAAAAATGTATATCAGCAAAGAAATTTATAGATTCTACTACTCATAATGTAACATTAACATTTATATGACACAATGACATGAGTAGAGTGAGAGCAGGTTAACCAACTACTATAGTAAGTGGCTCATCTGCTGGCTGATACACAACTAACACCTATTGATAATTAATAATTTCCCACAGACTACACACATACACAAAGAATTTGACATGAAATCAAACGCTGATGAAATACCTGTTCTACTTGGTATGGCTCCTAACTTGTCAATAATAACATTGAACTATTCTACCGGGGGCCAGTACCATGATGGTAGTTGAACAAACTCAGGGTTCCAGGATTGGTTCAGAATTGACAAAATCAAACCGACGCAATCAGGCTTTATTGGTACCATGAAGCAGCTCATCAACTTACTTTGTCAACCCAGGCTTTGATCCTTAAACTCTGATTACTCCGCACGCGCGTGCATATAAAAGAGTAACGTCGGCACCGAACAACCAATCACGTTCGATATGGATAGGGCGAAAGCAATATTTATTTTTTTCCGCGGAGGAGCAAGAAATTATTCTTCAGAAATATGAAGAATATAAAAATGTTTTTCGAGCACGCAGTAACACCGTCTCTGCTGCCAAAGCAACAGAACAATATTGGAGGATCATTGCTGATTGTTAATGCCTAAGTTAAAGAAATACATTTTATAGGCGATTAATGTAAAATAATGATTTTATGCTAATCATATTGAAAATGAATGAAATTAAAATGTGTGTATTCATATATATATATATGTGTGTGTGTGTGTGTGTGTGTGTGTGTAAAATGTGAAGCCATTGCAACAGAGAACAGAAGCTAGGAATTAATTACGTCACCTATATGTGTCTTTGCTCACCGCTGATTGGTCCAACTTCTGACTGAGATCTCAAATGCAGAACATAACCTGCCCCGGAGCAGGTTAGCCGTGCAGCGTGAGATACCATGGCAACGAATACCGATTGAAGCCGAGTTACTTTCATAGTACCTAAAACCCAGGTTTGGGGGAAACTTTACTGAAACATAGCTGGCTACCAAACCAGCTTCATGGTACAGGCCCCTGGGGTCCGTTCTCCATACGTTGCTTAATACATCCGAGATCAAATGAGACATCCAAGATGACATCATCCGGCTTCTCATCATCCGGCTAATTCGGTTCTCCGAACACACCTGCTGTTTACGATGAGTATAGCTGGATCGAGTCATCTGAGATAAATGCGCATCCACGCATTCGTTTAAAAGGCGGCATGTATCGATAGTAGAAACCTTGATCAGCGACCCTCCTATTTGCTACTCATCATGGCCAAAGATCACGCCCACCTTTTCTCCACATCAGATCAAGAGATATTGATGGAAGGTTATGCGAAACTTGAATGTTTAATTAAAACGCAAGGGAACACCGCAAAGTCTGCACAATCCAGGAGAGGGCTGGAAAAAAGTAGCAGACAAATTAAATGTGTTAGTGGTCATCATGTTATGGTTTTATCAATTGTTACGGTATTGTATTTTATTAATGTCATAATTTAATTTCATATTTTTTTTATGTAAGAGCCACCACAGGACAGTACATTTCTTCCACAATTCTCACTGCGTACAATACGATTTCTGCCCACGTTCATTCATACAAACTCCAACCCACACACATATATTAGGGGATTACTCATGGACCGACTAGAACATGGGAACAAGTAAAAGTACAAGAACATTCTACTAAATGGTAGTATTTACTACTTGTATTGTTCATAGTCACCTAAGTCTCTTTAAAAACCCAGGTAAATGCATGTTTGTCTGTTCATAACAGCAATCAAGAATCAGAAATCAGAAAAGTGTTTACTCGCCATGAATGTGTGAACAGACAAGGAATTTACTTTGGCAGGAAGGTGCTTACATAAAACATATGAATAGAACAATAACAATTATACTAAGGGGCTGAGGGGGTATATGGATAAGTAATATACCAAATGTTATACCAAAATACAGATAAGTAAATTAATTTACCAAACTGTTAAGTTATTTGTTGCTGCATTAAATTAAGTAGACATATAATCCAGATGACTATTACAGTAATTTCAACTGTTAAACATTGAGTAATGATAAATTGCTTTGACTTGTGAAAGTCGTGTAGGAATGTACAAATATGACCACACTTTTCCCCACGTTTTCCCGCATCTACAATAGTGTAAAGGAACAAGCCACTCGCAAATAATATTATAATATGCAAACGGTTTGTGCCGTTATTAAAGCCTTGAGATGTAACGGTTTTCATGTGAGGGTGTCAATTACATAATTAATTTATATCGGTGTATCGGTTATAACAAATGTGAGTAGTTAATACGGAATTATTATTATTATTTATTTATTTGTGTGTGTGTGAGCCAAAGTCCAGCTAAACCATTGGTGTGCTCTTAGTTCAGGGACCTGTCATGGCTGTGTGAGTGTGTGAGCCAAAGTCCAGCTAAACCATTGGTGTCCTCTTAGTTAAGAGACCTGTCATGTCTGTGTGTGTGTGTGAGACAAAGTCCAGCTAAACTATTGGTGTCCTCTTAGTTCAGGGACCTGTCATGGCTGTGTGTGTGTGTGTGTGTGTGTGAGCCAAAGTCCAGCTAAACCATTGGTGTCCTCTTAGTTAAGAGACCTGTCATGTCTATGTGTGTGTGTGAGCCAAAGTCCAGCTAAACCATTGGTGTCCTCTTAGTTAAGAGACCTGTCATGTCTGTGTGTGTGTGACAAAGTCCTGCTAAACCATTGGTGTCCTCTTAGTTCAGGGACCTGTCATGTCTATGTGTGTGTGTGAGACAAAGTCCAGCTAAACCAGGGCCGTCCCATTAAACTATATTTCTGCTTGTCCCGCCCCGTCCCCGTAACCCTGTGAAATTTCAGGTTGTCATTTTAACATGAACTAAATTGTTAAATGTTATTTTGAAGTGAGATTGTTGTTCCTGAGATCAGATGCAGTAGTTAGATGTTTGTCTTTAGACTGTAGGACAACCAGAATCATGAGTCCCTCTAAACCACCAAAATACTGGTTTTGAATCAAATCTCCTGCTAAACCATATAAACCAGTGTGTGTGTGTGTGTGTGTGTGTGTGTGTAAAATGTGAATATAGGTATACTTCTGTCTAGAAACACTAGCTTGACCTGGGCGGACCACCAGCTATACGTTTGGTTAGGGCGCCTTGGTCGTGTGCCAGATAGGGGTTTTACTTATGGGTTTATGTCACTTGGAGGTTAGAGGTTGTGTTTTGTTTATCTTTGCTTTGGTCTGTCCAGCCCTCCCCAATTTACCAGGAGCTTACTATTGTGTAGTATTTACTATTACGTATTACCGTGGCAAAAATATATTGTTTTACGGTATTTGGGTGTTATTGTCCTTTTCTTGCACCACGACTCCATACCTCCTTTGCTGGCATTGGTGGGCCTGAGCAATGGGTTGTCTGGTTCCCCTCCCTTTGGGAGCAGGAACATAACAACGATCAACCAAAAATACAGTCAACACAACTGTTTACTTTTGGTTTGGGATGCACAGGGCCGTGTTCTCGGCGCGTAGCAGCACTGTGTAGTCCTCATCAGCTACCTCCAGTTCTTTTTGAAGCCTCCCAAGGGATTGCTTCATTTTGCCTTGAGAGAACATCATCTGTTCCAGACTCTCTGATGCCCTACAAACACAGACGCCATGCTGGCACAAACAACTGGTGAAAATGTAGAAGGAACAGTGTACTCACTACTATCACAATATATTAAGAGTTGTTCCCAGTTGTCTGGGCGAGAGTCACTTACAAATCTGTAATGTTGAGGAAGCTCTCGTCCTCTGACAGGTACAACCTAACTGACTCCTCATTCTGCTCCATCTCTGAAACAGACATGTCGCTCCACCTTCTCCTGGTGCTCCCTACAGGACACCAAGTGTTACAGTACTGATGATGTAAATGACTAACACTACTATTGCCACATACTGTCTATATGTCTAACAGATTAACCACCCCTTCCACCCTCACTCACACGGCTGATATGGTAATAACACAGATCGGACATAATGGTAGATCCTTAAATAAGTCCGTAGCCTACTCACCAGGAAGGTGTCATATCATTAGCGCAAATTGTTTCCAACTGGTTGGTTGTGAGGTTGGAAAAGCGCGGTAGCTGCCAGACCAGTTATTTTCAACACTCAACAATCAAACGGATGTGTTAATAATAATAATACGTTTTATTTATATAGCGCCTTTCCAGGGCTCAAGGACGCTTTACAATTCAGGACATAAAACAGTAAGCAATAATAACAAACATTACCACCAAAAATACACAGAAGGACAACAACAGTTAAATACAAGCTTACAAATAACACTTAGAGAATAAGTGGGTTTTGAGTAAGGATTTGAATTCAGATAGAGTACAGACATAGCGGAGTGATTGAGGGAGAGAGTTCCACAGTGTTGGTGCAACAACACTGAACGATCTAGCCCCCATGGAAGCTAGCCGGTGCTTAGGGACTACAAGAAGGCTAGAGTCAGAGGATCTTAGTGAGCGTGCCGGTTTGTAGGGATGGATCAGGTTGCTAAGATAGGGGGGAGCTAAACTATGTAGAGATTTAAAAGTGAGCAGGAGGATTTTAAATTGAATACGATAGGCCACTGGCAGCCAGTGAAGATCATACAGAATTGGGGTGATATGAGCAGAACGCTTGGTGTGAGTAAGTAATCTAGCAGCAGAGTTTTGAATATATTGCAACCTCGAGATGGAGCTGGCAGGAAGACCAATAAAAGGGCATTGCAGTAATCAAGACGTGATGTTATAAATGAATGAATTACAGTTTCAGCGTCTTTAGTGTTGAGGAAAGGACGGAGTTTGGCGTAAGTGAAAGAAGGCCGATTTAGTGACAGATTTGATATGAGACTGGAGTGAAAGGGAGGAGTCAAAAAGTACACCCAGATTTTTAACAGTGTTAGATGGTTTGATGAAAGTGCCCGCAATCTCGCACTTGAAATCAGTGGGAATTTTCCTGATAAGAGATGGCGTTCCAATAAAAATGATCTCAGTATTGTCCATGTTGAGTTTTAGAAAATTACATTGAAGCCAATCTTTTATTTCATGCACACAAGCTGAGATTTTGTCAGTCGTGACAGACAAAGCAGGTGAACAAACAGTGTATAATTGGATGTCATCAGCATAGAAATGATAATTAAAACCATGATGTTGCAAGATGAGACCAAGAGGTATTATATAAATTATGAATAATAATGGCCCCAGAACAGATCCCTGGGGGACACCTTGCGTAAGGGGGACAGCAGGTGACCGAGAATCCTGTACCAAAATGTAGAATTGTCTGTCAGAGAGGTAGGAGTAAAACCAAGATAGAGCAGCACCAGAAATACCTACATCCACAAGGCGCAGCATAAGTAGTTCATGGGAGACTGTGTCAAAGGCAGAGCTAAGGTCAAGAAGCAAGAGTAACGACAGCACGCCAGAGTCGCCAGAAAGAAGCAAGTCATTCAGCACCTCGACAAGGGCTGTTTCAGTACTATGTAGAGGACGAAAACCAGATTGAAAGGGATTAAAGAAGTTATTTGCAACAAGAAAAGACTGAAGCTGGGAAGCAACAGTACTTTCCAGTAATTTGGCCATGAAAGGTAGATTTGAAATGGGACGATAATTAGATAAAATAGAAGGATCAAGGCTGGGTTTTTTAAGAGCAGGGGTAACAGCGGCAGTTTTGAGTGACAGCGGGAAAGAGGCAGAGGTGAGAGATGCATTGATGAAGTGGGAGATAGGTGCAGAGATAACTGAATGACAACGTTTCAGAAGAGAAGTGGGTGCAGGGTCAAGATGACATGACGAAGGGTTAGATTTCAAAATTAACTGAGAAACAGTGGATGGAGTAGTTAGAGCAAATAAGGTTAGGGACTGATCAGATTGGTTAAGCAGATGTCTAGTGGTTGCACCATCAGTAGAGAAGCTCTTTTGGGCAGCATCTGCTTTTTCTAGGAGATGTTTAAGAAAAGAACTACAGAGTTCACCAGAAGCTAGAGCAGCCTCAGATGGGGGTTTGATGAGCTTATTTATAGTGTTAAATAATGCTTTTGGCCTGTTACTAGATTTGTTGATCATGGCAGACACAAAACTCGAGCGCGCCAAGTTCAGGGCCAGTTTGTAATTATTTACATGTTCAACATAAGCTAGATGGTGAACAGTCAGGCCGGTGTTTCTGTAAAGACGCTCAAGCCGTCTGCCAGTGGTCTTGAGGATACGAAGCTCAGAGGTGAACCAAGGAGAGGAGTGTGTAGAAGGGACACTACGAGTCTTGACAGGGGCATGCTTACCTAAGATATCGGTAATTATGAGGTGATAGCTAGTCAATATCAGAGAGGGAGAGGAGATGTCAAGGACATCACAGAGATTGGAAGAGGCAATGGAGGTACAAAATGATACAGGATCAACAGCTTTGACATTCCGGTAGGATATAACAGTTTTTAGGCATTTTTGTGTGTTTTGTCCAATTTCATTTTTTTAATCTAGCCAGCTAGCCACCAGGATAACAATAGTTATCTCAATTAACTAGCTAGTTTTCTAAACTAATGTAATCTTTACCATTAGCTCAGGATCGCAAACAGGCTACCTTAGACAGCTAGATGTTATTTAGCTTAAGGACGTTTAGTTTAGTCATCAGCTATTCGCAGATTAGCATTTGTTGACTTAATAAGACTATTTAATCAATCTAGCTTATTATCCCTTAAACGTAACTAAACAAATATCACTACTGCTCACTATGATGGGATCCCTTCCACTCCAAAGCTCCAGCATCACCTTGGTTACCTGAATCTGACAGTCCAGCAGCGCGCATCTGCTGTTTTTCACATGAGCTGGTGGTGAAACATTATTACTGTAGGTTATATATATCGTCTGGTATTTCTACTGGTTTACCCGAATTCATATACATCACTGAGAGTTAAAATGCATGATCCCTCTGACAATTCTGGCACACCTGCCCCTAAATAAATGAGCGTGCCCAACACACAACCTCTTCTTTCTTCAGCTTGTCTGGCGGATCTCCATGACAGTTGCACGTCTGGGTCCTGTTTAGGCCAGTGTCGGGCTTGTCCCCAGCGGGCAGGATTAGCGCCCTCAACTTGGTGTAAATTAAGAGAAAGCGCTCCTCGTATGTTTGCTTGGTTGACCCCTTGGAAAAGATCCTCTCTTTTGCTTCCGCTTAAGCAGAGTCGTCTGAGTTTATGTTTATCAAGCCATAAATGAAACGAACTTCAAGGAACGACTCAATGAGAAATCGTGTATAGATAGAAATTGAATAAAAACATTCCAAAATGTTAAGAAAGTTTGCTTACGTAAAGGTATTTGTCTTGTTATGATTTGTTACTACAAATAATGATATAGTAGGCGATAGTTCACTGTCAATATACGGCTATATCCTGAATGCTGTGTCGCTTTTTTGTGGAAGTGACTGCACACTGCGATTAGCTGTGGCACGTTATTGCAACTATAAACTGGTGGCCACAATTAAAATTAAAGAATAAACTTGCTTCCAGTCCCCAACCAATACTGAGTCACATACACCCAAACTCTTGCTGGTGACCTGGAAGTTTTTGGTGTTGACCTTGGATGCATCTGAATGTCATACCAGACGTTTTTTATTGTTCTTATTGTACGTACATAAATATCAGTTGACCTTTATAATGGTAGAACATCTAACAGCACAAAATAGTAAACATTTAGCATCAGAGAAGAAAAGAGAGAGAAAAAAAGTTTTTTATCTGAATGCTGCAGGTCTTCATCAAGGTTGTTAGTGTTAATAATTGATTTACCATTTAAAAATAAAATAACAGCTTCTTTTGAAAGGTAAAGAATACAGGTTGAGTTTTCAAAAATCTTGCTTTGTGTATAAAGAATTTGCCCAGAGTGATGAATACATTAACAACGCAAGTATTTTCCTCCTGGCATAAGCCAAAGATTATATATTGTTGTGGCAAATGGTTCGAGATGAAAGACTTTCCTCTGTTACCTATTATTAATGTCTTCCCAAAAGGTCCCACTGTGCATTCAAACAAAAGATAATCTGTTGTTTGTAATTCGTCAGTACAGAAAACAGCTGTTTTGTTCAAGACCAAATATCTGCTTCAGAAGTTCACTAGAAGGATATATACTATTTACAATCGTAAAGTGGATCTCTTTAGTTTTAGGTGGAATTGGGAAAGACAAAAAATTGGTAAATTATTGGTTCACATAGGATCTAGAGAAAACTTGGAGGATATTATTTTTGAGTGACTGCAAGGGATACAGGTAATTACATAATTCAGCTATTGTTTGATTTAAAAGTCTGTTGCAAGTAAAATAATGTCCTACCCTGCAAACATGCCCCTGCGGGGCCCATGCGGGCTTTTTGCGGGCACAGTGGGCTAGGGCCAGCCCACACCAAACCTAAACAGGCCCAGTGCGGGCTTGCCCAGACGAGGCCCACAGCTTTGGGCTCACTGCGGGCTATTTGTGGGCAGCCCACACTAGCGGGCTGCCCACATTAAGCCCATGATGGCCCCTTGTGGGCCAGCCCGTTCGGGCCCAGCGCAGATTTTGTACCTTTGGGCCCATGCTTTCCTTTGGTAGCCCACAACTTTCATCATGTTTTGGCTGCTTTTTAAAATTAAATGTGAAATTAAATAAGACCTACAATGTATAACTCTGCTCAGAAGGAATAAAAAGAAAAAATACATTAATTGCATTGCATTGTGTCTACAAGACAATACACGATCCCTTTAAAAACTCTTTAAAAAACAATTTAAACAAATCTAGTATTTTTACTGGATATGATGATTGTTATGTAATCCAAAATTAACAGTGTACCATGCAATTGGTGGTAAAAAATCTGGCTGCCTCGTAATAAAAAAAAAAAACAACCAACCTAGTTAATTTTGAATTCTGCATTGTAGGAATAAAACAATAGGCTTTTAATTTACTTGAGAAGGTCAAAATGTAAAGTTATTGATGGTACAGATATATTAAGTAGTTATTACTAGTTATTATGATATCCATCACTCGATTTTTGGTTGCCCGGGAGATCATCGGGTGGTAGACCAACGTACTGCGCCCGACAGGAAATGATTCAAGTAAAACTAAATATGTTATTCATTTTATAAATAAACTGTGTGGGAACAGTAAGTTTTACTATGTATTTTCACATAATATTCAAAGGTTTCATAGTCATTGCACATGAACTTAGAAGTACCAAGTACATTTAAATAGTTTAAATTTAAATTGTTTTGAATCCGCGCATGTGCCCTGTGACGCGGATACAGTAAGCATGCGCTTCGTTTTCTGCCAAAACACGAAAAGACGACGAAGGTGATCAGGTTTGATGGAGGCAGGAGCAGCTAAATCGTCAAGGTAAGTCATAAAGGGGTTTTCTTGCATATGTAACGGAGTTAAAATATAATAGTATCCCGCTTGCCATTATCACACATCAGGTATCACTGTAGCTTATTATACTATGGTCACTAAACGCAACGTATATGTTGACTTGGCTCGTGCACCCCGGGCAAACAGCAGTTAGACTTTGCTGTGTCCACTTGGTAAGTGCCCAAGTCATGAGCTCCACCATCGTTTTTATTTTAAAAACGTTAAAACTAGTGTTTTTTTTTGTTTATGAAACATATTAGCTTCCGAGCGGTCGAGCAAGTTCTTTTAAAGTAAAGTTGATGGTGGTTTTCTTCATTTATTTAACGTGGCCAGTTCAACATGTATCAGCTAGCTAACCTCTTTTTATTTTTCACTTGCTGACTGTATGATTAACTCTTCACTAGATGATGTAAATACATTGCGGGTTTGGCAAAATGAGTTGTCTTTGCTGTTTCTTACTGTGGCTTTATAGTTTTATTCTATATATGAAAATACTTGTGTCATTTTTCAACTAAAATAACCACCACTTGTTGAAATGTCGCATTTAACATCCATTTTAGTGGTTATAGAGCAACTTGAATCTAGACCTATGCGCCACTGCTTTTTTGACGCGGTAAAAATGCCGGATATTCTTACTTTAAGATTAAACATGTAGAAATAGTTCCGAAAGATGTGTAATTTTTAGATTAGAGGTTACATGATTCTGTAGTTTTAATGTATAATTTTGTGTTTTTGTCCTGAAGCCCAAAGCAACATTGCATTTGACAAAGTGCCCTCAAGCAGCAACTACAGCAAGCTATGTCACAAGCAAAGCCATCTGGCTATTCAGGTAAAAAAACATGTGTATTGCTTTGCACTTCATAGGTTGTAAGAGGTTTACCATCATGACAGAATATACATACTATTCCAAATTAAAATGAAGCAGAATATATATTTTGAATTGTGAAGTTATGTGTTCCGCCACAAATGTTAAAAGGACACTGATAATACTTGATAATTATGCTTCTCCCTTATCCCTGGCATCTAAGTAACTTTGAGTATGATGCATTAATAGATTTTAAATGTTTAGGATCGATGGAAATTGAAATATTGATATTGTTTACACTAGTCTGTCAATAAAAATTACGCTGTGCTATGCACCTGAACATGGATTCAACATATATTTTACAGGATACCAACAGAGAGGAAGCTCAAGAGGGCCAAGCTGATGCTTGGAAGTTGATGTACGATGTTTTATTCAAATATTTAAAATGTAAAATGAGGGATTACATTATCAACATTTACCTTGCATGATTTACTACCTTTGACCAATGAACAGTATTTATCCTTTATCCATGCTATTGTGTGTTAACTATATTACAGCCATGTGCCACTGCTGTGGACGTCAATACTGCAGAACTCCCGAGCACCTCCTGCTTGATCATTCAAGGTAATCTTACTTTGATCTAGTATCGACATTTCTAACTAATTATTTTGTTTTCATTCTAGAAATCTACATGACCACAATGCATAATAATTATAATAAGAATTACATTTGTATAGCCCTTTGTATCTTAAGCAGATCGCAAAGTTAACACATAATGTTATATCTATTCATTTTAGGTGTCATGATGAAGCCCTCTGGATGGCTTATATCCATCGAGGGACATGTCGTGATGGGCCCGCACCCTTTCTTTTTACACGGATTAGAGCAGCTATTACGTCTTCAACATTGAGTATTCTGCCTCTGGATTGTCGACGCTGGAGTTCATTCAAAGGTATTTTATAAAGATCACATTTAATCTTGGAATTCACATTATAGCACAGGCTTCCAACTCAATGATTATCTTGAGGTCTAAAATGCTGACAAACGAGGTACCTGAGGCTAGCCTGGTGAGACCTTCCTGATCTCGCGAACTCATTCAATTTCGGTGTTGTTTCATGCTTATTTGCTTTTCAGAGGCTGTAAGAATGTTCCTTTCAGCCAAGTCCTCCTGATTCTGAAATTGAGAGTGAAATAAAGGCGTGGCTGCGGAATTCAAGAGACAGAGCGGGTTGACAAAAGAAGCGCTACCACCGTCTGCTGACTAGTCAAGAGACCTCGGGGAAGAGTGACCTTTGCTGAAAATGTTTAATGTGGTAATTATTCATTGGCAAAGCTCAAAGTAATAATTTTGAATTTTTATGTTTATTTAAATTAATTTTATATTTGTATAGAGACGTTTTAGTCCCTTTCAGTTTACTTAAAAATGAAAATTTTCATGTCTTTCTTTCTTCAGTGGAAAATAAATTAATTTTGAGGAAAACATTTCAGGATTTTTCTCAACACCAAAAAAATTATATACTTTAACCACAATTGTTCGTGTTGTGCTGGTCTGCGATGCGCCATGTATTATGTCATCAAGATGGCTGATCGTTTTGCCAGATAATACCCGATTCCTCAGCTGGGATCGTACAGAGCCCTTTGAAACACTTCAGAGCCCTTTGAAACGGCATTGATTTGAAATTCAACATTTTGGTTGTCTGAAGCCAATTGTGTGGAGAAAAATCCTGAAATGTTTTGCTAAAAAGACTTATTTTCCACTAAAGAAAGAAAGACATGAACATCTTGGATGGCATTGGGGTGAGTGAATTATCAGGAAATGTTCATTTTGAGGTGAACTAATCCTTTAACCTGAATTGAATGTTTTATATTTTATAATTAATAAATACATTAATTTGAAATCCCTTTGACTACTGTACATTTTTTACAATAAATACATTAGTTAAGTGGTAACTGCATCCATTTCAGATGAATAGAATAATTGTTTTTCCCAAAGATAGTTATAGTAGCTAAAAAGTATTTATAGGGAAACAGATTTATTGTTGTAGATTAATAGTGAGGGCTTAGTGTGGGCCCTGTGCGGGCTTAGTGTGGGCTTCCTGGGGGCTAAGTGAGGGCTGCCCGTGCAGGGCCAGCGCTAAGGGGCCAACGTTTTGCCAATGAGCAAATTCTCATGGGGCCTGCGCTGGCAGCCCGCTGGGGGCCCTTAGGCTAGCCCTAAGTGGGCCCGTAAAGGGCCAGTGCAGGCTTGTTTGCAGGGTACAACCATGAGTTGCGGAAAAGAAGTGATTCCAGGATGTGAATACAGCGTCATGTTTTTAACCTGAGAAATAATCTTTATTCGTATTGCATTAACGACATGTATAAATTGTGCGTAAACAAAAGCATTCTCATACTTTCATACCAAATCTTCAAAGGTTATTATGTTACCTCTTTCATTGAAAATGTGATAAATGAACCATATTCCCTTATCTATCCAGTTCTAAGAACAGAGATTTGTTTCCGAACAACACATATCTGATATTCCACAGCAGAGTACCGTGTGATATAATATTATTAGGGCTGTGATAGTTAACGCATGAATCTGAGCCGGTAATGTGCAATGTTTAACGCTTAAAATAATTTAACGCAATTAACGCAACACTTTATAAGTTTCTGTCACGAGTGATGAGGTTTTGTTTCCACACGGACGATAATTGGTGGGGCACCGCATCCTTGTTTACGTTTCTGCACAGCTGTTAGCATTTTTGTCATTAGTGTGGGCTATCAAGGGTTGTCGGGAGTATTCACTGGTGCTTAGCATTGTTCCATGTCACACGGTATTATAGGGGTGAGTGTTTGTATTATTATTGCTGTAGTTAATCTGTGTTTATGTAAGACGCGATATGCGCATTGTTTCTTTCAGTTAGCCAGTTAGATTGTTTTCGCCGTTCTCAGTTTGTTGTGTTGTGCCTCAAAAAACCTGTTGAACGGATTCTACCACCCGGCAAATGGCTAATCACACTACACCATACTGCAACCGTGACAGTTTCGGCAAGTCAAGTCACCCTGACATAATGGAGAAACACAACTGTGGAGTTTTAGGAGGAAAGTTTAAATTTAAAAAGGACCCGTATGGCAGTTTGGAAAAACAAAAGTGGCGTGTACAATTTGCAAAACCGAATTCAAATACCATAAAAGCAATTAGTCAGTTTATCATATAAAAGCAAAACACTCGGGCATTATTGACGTTACTAGTGAGGCTACAGGACAGAAACACCAATCAACGTTACTGCAGTACAGTGAGTCTAATCGTGACGGTCCATAACCCAAACAAGTAACCAGGTAGTTAACCTATATGACAGCGAGAAGGACGATGGGCGTGCTGGAGAAAGAGGAGAACGTCATTCTCACTGGAGATCCTAACTAACCCGACATCTGTGAGCAGTGACAACTATTCATCCAACATCTGTGAACAATGACAACTATTCACCTGACATCTGTGAGCAATGACAACTATTCACCTGATATCTGTGAGCAATGACAACTATTCACCCCACATCTGTGATCAATGACAACTATTCACCCGACATCTGTGAGCAATGACAACTATTCACCTGACTTCTGTGAGCAATGACAACTATTCACCTGACATCTGTGAGCAATGACAACTATTCACCTGGCATCTGTGAGCAATGACAACTATTCACCTGACATCTGTGAGCAGTGACAACTATTCATCCGACATCTGTGAACAATGACAACTATTCACCTGACATCTGTGAGCAATGACAACTATTCATCCGACATCTGTGAACAATGACAACTATTCACCTGACATCTGTGAGCAATGACAACTATTCACCTGACATCTGTGAACAATGACAACTATTCACCTGACATCTGTGAACAATGACAACTATTCACCTGACATCTGTGAGCAATGACAACTATTCACCCCACATATGTGAACAATGACAACTATTCACCTGACATCTGTGAGCAATGACAACTATTCAACCAACATCTGTGAGCAGTGACAACTATTCACCCGACATCTGTGAGCAATGACAACTATTCAACCAACATCTGTGAACAATGACAACTATTCACCTGACATCTGTGAGCAGTGACAACTATTCATCCAACATCTGTGAACAATGACAACTATTCACCTGACATCTGTGAGCAGTGACAACTATTCAACCAACATCTGTGAACAATGACAACAATTCACCTGACATCTGTGAACAATGACAACTATTCACCTGACATCTGTGAGCAGTGACAACTATTCAACCAACATCTGTGAACAATGACAACTATTTGTTGTCACACCAAACTTCATTTCACTTCATTCTTTTTGTCATTCATATTAAAAAGGCTGTTATAGACTTATTTAAAATTAATCTGGCAACATATAAAGTTCTGAAATAATCTTGCTTTGACATTGATGGTTTCACCTCGCACTTTGTCATTTTGTTTTTGAAAAAAGGGTCTTTCATTTGCACTATTGCCTGAAGTTCTAAGATGATCCAGTATTTTTGATAACCTTCAGGGTTTAAATATATAACTTGCACTAATACTTTGTTGTTTATAAAGTTGCTGCATTTGATAAGAATTACTGTTCTGTAGTTCCCAGGAGAGACTACGGAGCCCTGGAGTTGACATGAATCATTTCTTTTTTAACTCGTGGCCACAACTTACTAACTCGTGGCCACGACTTGCTTATCTCGTGGCCACGACTTGCTTATCTCGTGGCCACGACTTGCTTATCTCGTGGCCACGACTTACTTATCTCGTGGCCACAACTTACTAACTCGTGGCCACGACTTGCTTATCTCGTGGCCACAACTTACTAACTCGTGGCCACAACTTACTAACTCGTGGCCACGACTTGCTTAACGCGTGGCCACGACTTACTACTTCCTGTCCAACGTTTTTGTAATGGACTGTATGACATTTCCTTGAGTTTGATTAGCGGTAAGAATGGATAGAGATTCACTGATTTCTTTTTACTTTAATTTAGGGATGAGTTATAAAGACATTCTAACTACCCTTGCTTTACGGGGCTACATTATCTGTAAGAGGCATCTAATCAGAATATTAAGAACATTAGGGCTCTTCAGGCATCAATACGCTAATCTGCAAAGTGTCATTGATTTCATAATAAATCAACTGCAAGGTCCTGGAAGGCTTCATGGATATAGATGGATGTATGCCAAGTGCTTGGATTCAGGAATTCGAGCAAGGAAAGAAGACGTGCGGATCATTCTGGCTGAGCTTGATCCTGTAAACTCTCAAGCTCGCCGTAGACGGAGACTCAACCGGAGACAATATTTTTCCCAGGGTCCTAATTTCATTTGGCACATCGATTCGTATGACAAACTCAAGCCATATGGAATATGCATTAACGGCTGTATCGATGGATATTCCCGTAAGATTGTTTGGCTGAAGTCAGCCTATACAAGCAGCGACCCTCGTGTCATTGGAAGCTACTTTGTTGGAGCCATGCAAGAGTTGGGAGGTGGCCCAAGGCTTGTACGCACCGACATGGGCACTGAAAATGTGGTGGTGAGAGACATTCAACGTAATTTGCGTTCAGATGGCGAGGACATTTGGGCAGGAGAAAAGAGCTTCATTGCAGGGGCAAGTACAGCCAACCAGAGGATTGAGAGTTGGTGGGGAGTTATGAGAAAAGAAGGTGTAGAGTATTGGATACAACTTTTTGGGCAGCTTAAGGATGAAGGGCTGTTTGCAGGAGACTTTGTGGACAAAGCACTAATGCAGTTTTGCTTCATGGGTACCATCCAGGTAAGAGAAAATGTACTGTATTTTAACTAAGCCTCCTAAAAGGCTTGATTACTAAGGGCAGTTTATATTTCCTTTTACTATAGATATTTCATTGACAAATTTAATTTAAATTGATCAACTGTAGAATTATAAAATAGACAGGTTACTTGTTAAATTTGATCAATCAGAAGTTGCTTCAAATCCCAAATTAACACCTAGGAAATTGTATTCATGTCTGTCATGTCATGAAAATATGTTTAGTTAGCTATATGTAGTATGATTTGATTCCTATCACTTTGGTTGGCAATTGTTGTATAAAATATTGTTTATTAATACATTTTACTTTGACTCACTCCTTTCACTTTATAGGATGAATTAAATAAAATCAAAGATGTTTGGAACTCTCATCGCATAAGGCCCTCAACCAACATTAACGTTCCAAGTGGAATACCTGGGATTATGTACGTGGCACCTCACTTGTGGGGTGCTGAAGACCTAATTGTTTCACATCATACTAATGAGTTGCATGTCTGCCAAGAGGTCTGCAAATCCCTTACCACTTTACCATGTGATGAGGACATGTTTGATTTATGCACAATCACTATGGATGAATCAGGCCTGGGGTTTCCCAAAAATATGTCTGAAGCACTTGACTTGTACATATTGCTGAGAAGCAACGTACGTCCTCAACTAATTGAGTAGATTCCTGGACCTCCACTCGATCCAACCACACATGGACATGCACAGATGTTTGAATGCATCTGCTTCGTCTACTGTCTGAATTTGCTGTGCTTTGGTGTGCTGTGTATCCTTCAATTGCCAATAGTAAACTCTGTAGCTACCCTGGTTATAAAATACTCCATGCTTCGTATACTGATGTCCATTTGTATATTTATTCCTTCTCAAACTTTTCTAAAACACCTTGGAACACCATGAAAACAGTTTGCCTTGTAAACCAGCTGTGGAAAATTAACATGATCTGAAATGTTCGTCACTTTACCGTTATCTACAACTATTTTTCCTCTTCTGGCACTCGACTCTAACCTAACTTCCTGTAGTGTATCGTGAACTTCCTGTAGTGTATCAAAACAAATGTTCTTAGCTGTAAATATAATAAAAAACAGTATGACAGAGTTCCACTCATTAAATGATCAACATTAAAATAAACAGGAAATTATAACAGCTTAAACTGAAATTAGTCAGCAATCATAAACGTTGCGCACGTTTACTTTGTTGTTGCCATGGAAACGTGTATACAGATTTCCAGCGTCAGATACAAACTCTGCTCCAAACAGCTCTAAATTAGTACTATGCTATTGTGCAGATATTACCGTACCACAGAATAATTTGTTCATTTTGCAATGGATCATACCATTAAGCAAATTAAGTTGAAAAGAATCAGCCTTCGCTGATTTACAGACAAGTTGTTAAAAATAAACTGTAATAATATTCTACAACACCAGATGTCGCTGTTTTTAAAATCTTTATACGTCTGAAAACAAGGCGTGCACGTTGTTACGCATGGTCAGTACAACACTTCAAGAGCATCGAGGCAGCTAGTGTGTCGACTCGTGTGATCAACTTATGGTAAACGTGGTAAATATGATTATATTTTTCGTTTGGCACAATATAAAATGTTTATTTGTACCTAGAAATGTGAACGCAATTTTTGATCGCAAACTATATTTCCAACGTTTATGCTATTCGATTTCGGCAGTATGCTTTTTTATGCTGTTTTTCAGTTTGTCAAATTGGCGCCTACTGTAAAAAGTTGTATTAGATTTGCCTCGACAATATTAACAGTGATTGTAAATTACAAATTATATGTTGGTAGGGTTTATGTTTACGATACGCACTCAGATCAATATAACACTTATTTATTCTAACTCTCTTCACAGGGCTAATAAGGCAAGGAAACAGAGTGCTTTAGTTTTTAGATTGTCCACACAACAACTATGGTTAATTCAATGACCACATGTTAACCACTGTGAAGAATGTATTGGTTGTGCCCCGTATCTACATACATAGTTATTACAGTATGATAACACCTCTTCTTGCTCCATTACAGAACAATGAGCATATAACAATGGATGACAGATTGAGGGCCTTTTTGACCGAACGGTCAATTGATGAGGAGTCAATTCAGAAATTGGAAATGGAAAATGTAAGCAAGATGTCATCATTGTACATGCTGCCCATTGACCTTTACCGTAGTTTTGCATTATGCTACTGCATTTTGTTTTTCTTATCACTGTAATTAACATCACACTTATAGCGGGGATGTATCATCATGCTTCACATGCATACAGATGTAAGCACCAAAGTACTGTTATGTTTACTTTTTCAGAATTGTCCATGCATCATCTACAGAAGTGAATGTGCAAAAATAAATGTATTCATGTCTGTCTAAAAATGTGAAATTATTTTAACAACATTAATAGAATTTAAACATTTTTGTTTGGGCAGATTGATGCTTCTGTCATCCCCCTCATGGCAGACAATGATTTGGCAAAGTATATCCCCAAGAGTGGAGATAGGATTGCAGTTGTAGCCTTCAGCAGACAAGTGCATGCATCTGCTGCCTCAAAAACCAGGAAGGAAACTCTATTAGGAAGGCTTCAAGCAGGTTGTCATTGGGAGAAGAGAAATTGGCGAGTCGGGATAAATCTGAAAATATCGGAAATACCAATGCAAAAAAGAAAGAGAAAAGAGTTGAGCTTGGATGGTTAAACTTTTCAGATGCAGAGCAGCGTTACAAGCAAGTCAGGTCAATTAAGGGTGGCGGAACTCGACATCTCAAATTAGATAGAAACACAACAGTGGAGGAAATCAAAGGTTTCGCAGAGAATCTTTTTTTTCCAAATGGATTGGCGCAAAAAAGGAAGCTAGAACATTATTCAACTGAAATCCAGTGCTCACAAACGATAGTAGACAATTCAAAAACTGTTGAGGAAGTATATTTACAAAGTAGAGTGAAAATACTCAGGCTTTATCTGTGTACCAGAAAAAATGAGGTTGCTACTCAAGAAATAAATGGAATGACAGAAAGTGAGGTTCAACCAAGCTCTTCACAAACATCGATCACAACTGAGATGACTGGAGTAGGACCTACCAAAGACGTGCCCAGCCATTCTGTTCCAGACAACCTGTTAAGCACCGCTATGGAGGAGATAAATTACCCATTAGAAGTGGAATTCATTGATTCAATACCCGGTCTCACTCCTAGTAACACATTGCAAAGTTCCAGTGCATTGTCGCAGCAGAGTGAATTAACAGTCGATTTGACTATTTCAGATTCTTCAGACGTTATGTTTCTTAGGGAACATCAGCTGAATGAAGTGCTCCTACATGATGATGACGACAATGAAGTACTTCTTGGAAGGCATGCAAATGATGAAATAACTGAAGAACTGGATGACACCGTGCCATGGAATGAGCAACCTGCACAACCTTATGATGAATCTGAACCAAGTCCTGTAACACTGATTTTTAGGAGGGGCAATTGCCTTACTGATATGATTAAAGCATTCACTGACCCAGACATATTAAGTACAGAATTATTCTTTAAAATGAGGCTACCAAATGGAAACTTGGAAGAGGGAGAAGGAATCGGTGTGTTCAGAGACTGCCTAACTGAGTTTTGGACAGAATTTTACAACAGGTGCACATTAGGTGGTGATGCAAAAGTTCCATTTATTAGACACGACTATCAACTTGAGGAATGGCAAGCTATTGCCCGAATCCTTTTGAAAGGTTGGAAATCAGCTCGCTACTTCCCAGTGCAGCTAGCAGCCCCCTTCCTCGAGGAGGTTCTCTATGGTAAAACCTTAAGCAGCTATAAAGACTCTTTCTTACTTTATGTCTCAGACCAGGAGAGGGAAGTTCTGCAGAAGGCTTTGGAGGACTTTGACTCTATTGACAGTGATGCGCTTTTTGAGTCATTGGAAGCACATGACTGTAACCAAGTACCAAACAAAGACAACTTGACCATGCTGTTGTCACAACTAGGACACAAGGCTCTCATACAAGCACCAATGTATGTTATTGAGTGCTGGCGTCCGATTTTGGAGAGTTTGTCAAGCACATTACCGGTTGAAACCCTGCACAGTGTGATTCGAGAGAAGACCCCAACTGCAAAAGCAGTGAAAGAACTCTTGAAATTCAAAGAACCAATGACGCCACCACAGTCTATTGTTGCACGTTACCTGAAGAGGTATGTTGGTGAATTGGATCTACCCACACTTCAACTTTTTCTTCGTTTCTGTACTGGTTCTAATCTGTTAGGAAATAATATTGAGATTGAGTTCATTGAAACCTCAGACTTTGCAAGAAGACCTCAGGCACATACATGCGGCTGCCTCCTGAAGTTGCCACAGGAGTACCAAAACTACCCAGACCTGCGCAGTGACTTTAATGCAATTTTGAAGAGCTCTGTGTGGGTGATGGACATCATCTAGACCAGAGGTTATTTGTTTTGAAGTGATGCTAAATTGAACACTCCTTGTTTACATTTCTTTCCTGACTGAATAAGTCTGTTACTAGAAAGACAGGAGGAAAAACCGTTTAAGTTTAAAGCTTCATAATCAGGAGTTGCGTACCCCAGCACAATGTTGTGATTGGTTTACAAAACGTGCTATAATGTTTGCACGGTTTGCTACGAGTTATTATGCTGTTTTTGTAGTTTTTTGGCAATGTTAAGAGTTGTAAACAATAGAAGCACTTGTTCTATGGCTTTGACTGAATAGTTATTATGCTGTTTTGTAGTTTTTTTGGCATGTTTAAGAAGGTGTGTAGTAATGTCTTCGAATACTACTCAATTATTCAATAGTAAACAAATAACAATGTTAAGAGTTGTAAACAATAGAAGCGCTTGTTCGATAGCTTTGACTGAATAGTTTATGTCCTTCAGATTTGCAAAGAATACTAAAAATATACACACACAAGCATCCGATGACACCAAATAAATGGATCATCTTAAGCATTTAATTGAAGAATGAAGAATGACAAGCCAATATATTTACAGTTATTATTATTAATAGATGTTGGAAAAAATTCTTGTACAACAATATATGTATTGGATTCCTTAACTGAATCTCTGTCCTCCACATAACCTACTGATTATTAAGCATTCTCTTTACAGTCCTAAACAGCAAGGTGATGTCACATCAAACTCCAATGAATATCCAGATCCAGTTTTATTTTGAGGTAGTCCACCATGAAAGACCATGTTGGTATGCTGCCCCACCATGTCCTATGCGGGAAAAAACACAATTAGTTAATGTGACGATCAAGGCCGTGTTGAGAACAATTTGAGTGGGGTGGCCAAGATGTGGCCCAGACTTGGTTTAGGGGGCCTGTAAGATTTCCGGCAAATCAAATCACAGATTTTTAGGGCTGGCCCCGTGGTGGCCAATCAGATTTCAGGGGTTGCCATTGCCACCCCAGACCACCTCCTGGACCCTGTTGATGATGAAGCATATTACCTAACTTGAGAGATCTGATTAAAATAAACTCTTTAAAATTAATGCTAATAAGTGAGGAACTATTAAAGTGTTTTCACCATCCGGCACATTGATACACAGGCATCTCTCCAACCTGCATTAGTTAAAAGAGTGATCTATAGGAATGATCCTGAAGGTGACTGTATCAATGCCTTTTTTAAAGAGAGCATTATGGGAGTGATCCTGTAGGTGACTGTACAAGTCATATTGTAGGTGTACATCCTTTTTAGGCAACCGCTGCTCTGCAAAATAGAATGATGGTACACTAGTAGTGCAGAATCTGTATTCTAACAGTGTGTAAACTTTAAACACACAACTTGCATCAGGCAAACTTACCTGTGTCATTCATTGGTTGGTGCCATGATTGAAGCACACCGGTGTTGCAAGGAGCCGTTTGAAACCGGAGTCACACCACCTGGCTGCATTCCAGGAGCACACAAGCAGGAGCATCCATTTAATTCCACAGGTTTAACGGCATGCAGCACAATCTAAAAATGAAGAACATATACTTGAGGGAAAGTTTGGATGTTTAGGCTACACATGCATTTACTTGACATTAGGAAGATTATTGTGAAACTAGGTTGAACAAAATTAAGGCAACAGCAGTAGAACATCAAAAAATATACATCTGCAAAAGCAGATATGGAACAACAAAGAGAGCATCTGCAACAGCCGAAAATAAAAAAAGCATATTGAACAAATGCACCTGAACCTGCACAGGTCTGAAACCATGATCTATTTACTACATATTAGAGTTTGGGGTATTTTGGTACTGTAGCACTGTCTGGATACACACTAAATCTGATGAAATCCAACAGGGAACAGAAAGATTAGACTACATGATGTCCTGTTGATAAATAAAATACTACAGAAAGCCAGTAACGCATGTTGATGAGCAGGGACTTGAGCATGTTTTCGGACTCAGTGTTGGACTTTCTGTCAATGTAACCTGAAGTCTATATGTTTCACTTCCTCAATTCACTAAATCTGACATTTTTGTAAAAAGGGGGAAGATTATACCGAAGTAAAGTTGGTTGGATATTCAATATTGGATATTCGATATTGGATATTCAAAGGCCGAGTTCAGGTCCGGTTTTCCCGCAAGCAGCCTCACTACACCTCAGTTATCGACCGACAGAAACCTCCGTCAGCTTATAGTTAGGGACCGTAAATAAAGTACAAGTCTCAATGTTATTAATTCAATAGCTGAAACTTGCTATGTTGCATAGCATTTGGTCTTTAAATGAATGGTTTAAAACATGTTTAATAAACTCTGTTGACAATCTCAACGTGGTTTGATAAGTCTTTGCACAAAAAAGCAATTGAGTTTTTAAACAGCTATTGAATTAATAACATTGAGACATGTACTTTATAGACGATCCATACCTATAAGCACACAGAGGTTTCTGTTGGTCGATCACCGGGGTGTAGAGTGGCTGTTTGCGGGAAAACCGGACCTGATCTGTCCGTTGAATATGCAATATCAAATGTCAAACCAACTTTACTTCTGTGAAGATTATCATACTGAAAAGGGATTCAATGGTTAACCACATACAAACAACCTAACAGCAGACTATGATTCTTTAACTGCCGCAACGGCATTTCAGAGCGTTAATGTATGTAGCCGTGACTATCCAAACTAATAATGGCTGTTAAAGTTAGCTAGCGCCTTTGAGGCTGCACAGGCAACAATTTAATATCCACTGACATACCCGAGTGAAAGCCGAAATATCTTAATAGCATTAATAATCGGTCACAATGTTCGAATTAGTTCAAATAGGTTCAGAATCAGCCAAAAACGTATCCTATCTAACAAGTTGACGATTCGCTTATTAAACATAACAAGCTAGCAATCAGCATTAACAGAATTAAAGCCACTTACCTCTATAATTGGAGATAACATTATCGTAGAAGAACTTGTATTCTTTCTCCAGCTTGGAAGACTTTACCTTGGAGTGTTTATTCACGAGTAGGGTGGCCAGCTTCAATACAGAATAATAAAGGATGCTTGCTGTTTATCACGGCTGTAGTCTTGTAGGCACTGCTGATTCAAAACAAGACGCGCTATTTTATTCTCAAATACGGGACGATTCCGTATTTAAAGGGACGGGTGGCAACCCTATTCCCGAGCCACACCATAATCTTGACCAACTTTCGGGAAATGCTCACTGTCGAGCAATAATAGGCAGTCATGAACGCAATAACCTAAAGATGTATACTGCTTCAGCAATTAATGGCGGCTACTTCCGCTTTCTATTGTGATGCAATAAAAGCCTATATTGGACAGGAAGTGCTAACTCGTGGCCACGAGATAAGCAAGTCGTGGCCACGAGATAAGCAAGTCGTGGCCACGAGATAAGCAAGTTGTGGCCACAAGTTAGTAAGTCGTGGCCACGAGTTAAAAAATAAATGATTCATGTCACCTCCAGGGCTCCGTAAGAGACTGTCATAAAACATTATATTTAATCACAGCATATAGTTAACAGGTAGCCTTTGTATCCTGAAGTCACAGCTTGAGAGGAATTGTATTCAGACAACTTTCTTAAAGATCTTCCTGGGAATGCAGTACCACATACTATTGCCATTATCCAGAAAGGATTTTAACCAGTTGATTTTAAGAGTTCCATTGATACAATTGAAATCAATGTTTTTTTTATCCCCGTCCATGTAGTCAGTTACCAGAATTGATTTCCTAATAGTGTGTGCTCTTTCTCCATACATAATTGAAGTTTATCTGATTTATGTCTTTGATGGCTTTATTAGAGGTAGCTAAAGTGTAAGCTGGGTAGGTACACCGTGAGATACTTCTATTTATGTCAAATATATACGTCCATAAATGGAGATGTCCCTATACAACCATGCATTAAGTTTGGATTAGCATTCATCCATTTGTTTCCATTTGTTCAGATTGTCACTTACAGTAATATCTTTGGTAATATGCAGACTTGATAAAAGTCTTAAGATGTTCTGCTGCCGCCACAACCTGGGGGCTGTGGAGGTTGTGGCTGCTTCACTCATCAAAAAAAAAACATTCAAAACCGAAAAGGGAGGGGGAATCCAGCTTGTGCTAGAGAGTTAAAACTTTAACTATAAAATTTCACTCAAATAAAATGTAAAATTATCTTTCTACGGGATTTGCTGGGGAATTTGTTCTGATCTTGTTTTCCTTTGGTTCTGAATGTTTATCTCATCTCAAACTCAACAAAAAGGGCAGTTTAGGTATCAAAAAACATGTAAATAGTAGTTTTATATAGTGTTCGGTTTGTGGAAAAAGTCAAGGAAAAAGTCAAGAAAGTAGGAATATAAATGTAAAAAATGCACAGACAAATTTGAAAACAAACAAAAAATGAATATCAGCAAAGAAATTTATAGATTCTACTACTCATAATGTAACATTGACATCTATATGACACAATGACACTAATATCTCCTTTAGTACTAGTAGTACAGGTCAGATGCAACTACTCATAATCAGTGTTGTGCTAGTTACTAAGAAATAGTAACTAGTTACAGTTACTAGTTACTTTGTTCAAAAAGTAACTCAATTACTTTTGATTACTTACACCAAAAAGTAATGCATTACTGTTAAAAGTACTTTTTCAGTTACTTTTTTAAAGAACGTTCTTTAATGTTCCCATTAATGCCCTGTTATGCGTTATGGTCTATACAAACACAAAACAGAAAGCACATTTTAAACACTATTTTAGACTATTTCAGACTAGCAAAAACTGAATATATGTATCCAGTGCTGTAGTGGTGTCTGGTGGGTATACTGTGAATTTAGAGATCTCAATCACGCGCCTTGGTCAGCACGCCATGGACACAAACGAGAGCACACACAATATGAAAGTAAATTAAGGTTTTCAAGTGATTTCACAAAAAATATAGATTTTTACAATTTTTAAATGTTTATTAAACGTCTCTTATACACAATTTCCCTAAAAATCAAGCTGTGCAAAATGTGGGTGTCCTCTATAAAACAATCTGACAGTGATTTGAAGTTTCAAGGCCAAATGGTTAAACAGCTATTGAATTAATAACGTTGAGACTTGTACTTTATTGACGGTCCCTAACTATATGCACACACGGAGGTTTCTGTCGGTCGGTCACCGTGGTGTAGTGTGGCTGCTTACGGGAAAACCGGACCTGATCTCGGCCTCTGACTATTCGTTGAATATCGAATATCCAACCACGGTCTAAGATGAAGCAAATATATTTGTGCGGGATTTTCTCGCACTATAAAAACTAACCTTGCAGGAATGGTTTATGGGCAATCCCCGCAACGAAATCCAAGCCCTGTAGATTGATGGCTACTGAATCTGATTAATTAGAGTTGGGTAGACCTATATGGTCAGTCATCTTTTTGGAGGTATAGCCTACTGTAAATCCCTCTCCTCAGAGGTGGGCATACGCCGTATACCTGCGTACACGCACCACTACACCACTGTGATAATCACAATGATTTCTGAATTGAATAAAAGCTGTTGTATATGTCATAAAAATGTCAAAACAAACAAACAAAAAAGAACAGCAATTTTTATAGCAATACAACGTAATGCTATAACGTAACTTTTCAACAAAATACTGCGAAAATGTGCAATAGTTTTTGTTGATCTATCGCTGGCTAACAGTCCGGTTAAAATCGCTGTTGTTTGGCTGGAGTGGCTTGATTCACTTCGAGTGTGTCGAGGCATGTCGTTTCTGGAGGTGCTTCGACAAATTGGAGTTGCTGTTTATCGCAGTAGATAGGACCTACGAACCAGTAAGACACAGCTTACATTTTACAAAAAGGTTTTTGTCTTTATGTTCAACTAAAGTGAAATAATGAGCATATTTCCACTTTGAGAATCTCGTCTTGCTCTCGCCTTGACTCGCCATGACTGCCGCATATACTTGAATAATCGGAAACGCGCACAACAGGTTAGGCTGAAAAAGTAACGGACAAGTAACGGACAACGCACCATATGGTAACGGTAACGGAGTTAATTTATTTAAAAAGTCATGCGTTACAGTATTAGTCACTGTCAAAAGTAACTGCGTTAGAGTAACGCGTTACTGCCCAACACTGCTCATAATGTAACATTAACATCTATATACGACACAATTACACAAATATCTCCTTTAGTACTATTAGTACAGGTCAGATGTTACTACTCATAATGTAACATTAACATCTGTATACGACACAATGACACTAATATCTCCTTTAGTGCTATTAGTACAGGTCAGATGCTACTACTCATAATGTAACATTAACATCTATATAACTCAATGACACTAATATCTCATTTAGTACTATTAGTACAGGTCAGATGCTACTACTCATAATGTAACATTAACATTTATATGACACAATGACAACAGTAAAGTGAGAGCAGGTTAACCAACTACTATAGCAAGTGGCTCATCTGCTGGCTGTTACACAACTAACACTTATTGATCATTAATCATTTCCCACAGACTACACACATACAAAATAATTTGATATGAAATCAAACGCTGATGAAATACCTGTTCTACTTGGTATGGCTCCTAACTTGTCAATAATAACATTGAATTATTCTACCTGGGGTGCGTTCTCCGTACGTTGCTTAATACATCCGAGATCAAATGAGGCATCCAAAATGACATCATCCGGCTTCTCATCATCCGGCTAATTCGGTTCTCCGAACACATCTGCTGTTTACGATGAGTATAGCTGGATCGAGTCACCTGAGATAAATGCGCGTCCACACGTTCGTTTAAAAGGCGACATGTATCGATAGTAGAAACCTTGATCAGCGACCCTCCTATTGGCTACATGGCCAAAGATCACGCAGAATTTTTCTCCACATCAGAACAAGAGATATTGATGGAAGGTTATGCGAAACTTGAATGTTAAATTAAAACACAAGGGAACACCGCAAAGTCTGCACAAGCCAGGAGAGGGCTGGCAAAAAGTAGCAGACAAATTAAATGTGTTAGTGGTCATCATGTTATGGTTCTATCAATTGTTACGATATTGTATTTTAATAATGTCATAAATTCATTTCATATTTTTGTTAATGTCAGAGCCACCACAGGACAGTACATTTCTTCCACATGTCTCACTGTGTAAAATACGATTTCTGCCCACGTTCAATCATACCCACATGGAAAGAACCTATATAAACATATATGTTTTAATATAGGTTTTGATATATGTGTTGCATATATGTGACATATGTGACAAAATTGGCCGTTTTCCTATATTATATGTACATATATGTGCATATATGTACTTATATGTCAGGTGCATATGTGCACCTATATGCACCTAACATATATGCACCTATATGCACCTAACATATATGCACCTAACATATATGCACCTGTATTTACCTAACATATACGCACATATATGTTAGTTAAATTATTAAAATCCATAGCTACTATGCAACATAAATAAAAGCCCAAAATGTAGAAATTTACATTATTTATTTACTTAAAAACAAGCAAATAGAACAAGAACAAAAACAAGACAAATGACTGAACTAAAAAAAAACGATTTATCTTGTTGATCTTCTCAGCTCCGTGAGCTTCGCATTTATAGATGTGCCAATCTGCCCTCGGCTGGCTGCCGGCCACCTCTTCAATGTAGCATCTAGAGAAAACAAAAATAATAAGACAGTATAATAATAATAAAGTGCTTCATCAGGAACCTAAAGTGCTTATAGTATAGCTGCGATTGGAGACATATTTTGGATAAAGGGCTGACCATAATAAAAATGTGTCATGTAAACACGTCAATTTGAAGTTTCTGATTGGATTCTGCTACATCTGAAAGAAATTCTGATCGGAAACATCAACCTCCCTTTTTGTTTTGCGGCATCGCTCTTTCATATGCACATGTCCGTCATGGGGACAGAGTCACACGGTCAATCATGTGCATTCAAAGCAGAGAAAATTCATTGATAGGAACATTTTTTGTTTTTTGGTTATCTTAAAACACAGCTGAAGTATAACTTCAGCAGTTGTTTTAGCGAAATTAAGACCGCTCTGCGGATGTCAAAATGCTATTATTCTGAATAAAGCTTGGTGTATGCACGTCATGATTAGATTATTTGTTTCCATGTAAACTGAATCATATTTTCCATTCCATCAAATGCTTTATCGGATGTAAGAAACTTTGCAGATGTAAACATTTGTAGTTGTCAATGGGCTGCACTTTTATAGAATTCTCCTGCACCCAACAGTACACAAAATACTTTACAATGGCCTCCCATTGACCCATTCACACACACATTCCACCGGCGAGCTGCCATGCTAGGTTAACCCGAAGAGCAATAAGATCAAGCAATAGAATCAAGCAAATCAATTACCGGTGTAGACAAAATAAGGCACAAACACAGGACAGAGGGGATTAAGGGTGAAGGAGGGGTGAATATGATTATTTATGAAAACTTCAGACGACATCAATATGCCATGAGGTTATTTGCAACACTATATGTTCTACAAAATAGAGGACTACACACCTTACAGCGCAATACCCCAGAAATGTGGCTTTAGAAGAGGAAAGGTATAGGATCAAGAAGTCAGAAAGCGATTAATTAGTATTATAGGTGCCAATCAGATACAGTAACAATAATGGGTGCCCTACTGTATGCAGTCTCCATTGATGCCTAATAAACATTCATACAAGTAGGCCATGGTTAAAGTGGTGAACTTATAAAGTCTTAAAAGTTTTGTTTTCCCTTCTCAATGCATTATGCATTTACTCACCAATAATGGCTGCCTTTTTAATTTGGTCAAGGGCGACCAGCTGCTCCCCATCCCCTCTGGTTGGCTTCCCACCTTAAAGTAATTTTTCAAAATGAAGGTGGAGAAAGCAAGAGTTTTTTTATATACACATCACGTTTTCTTGAGGTGTAAAGAAATACAAAAATGCCAAGTAAAATAAGCGATGGTATGCCCGCACACACACATAATTTATTCCACAGAATATGACTGACTTGTTTTTTTCAAGGGCAGAAGAGATTAGGAACATGTTGTTTTATACCATTCAGGTTGCTTTTCAGCAAAGTCTCCAAATCAAAGGTGCCCAGCAGCAGATTCCGCACCATGGCAGTAGCAGAGATGGCAAGGCGGGCTGCTTTCCACGCTTCTGCCTGGCAAAACACCCCTGAGCCCTTTATAACTTCAATCTGAAAAATAATTTCACATCACAATATTAATTTACACACAATATTCATTTATTTATATTAAATTATTTGCAATAGGTTTTTATGTATAAATGCAGATTAATGATATGTATAAATGCAGATTAATGATAAAGATATGAAACAAATTAATCATTGCCCTAAACGTTATTAAAGGAGAGAAGGAGGAGGACAGGGTGGGGGAAAGAAGGTTGGATGGAGAGTAGGGAAGGAGAAAAGACAGTTGGTGTTATTCACCTGTGTTTTCGCTGAGGCCTCAGCTGTTGCTGCAGTCTTGTTAGAGAAGAAAAATATTGTTAAACTCTTCAACAACTTTATGCATATGGGGCAAGTAAATTACATATTACCACTATCTCAACATAAAAATCCCTATAGCTCAGTTGGAGCCTTAAGTAAAATAAGTACAGAAAAATCGGAGGTATAAAAGGGTTACACACACCTGTGGTGTCTCTCGAAAGCGCTCAGTCACCATGGGACTCTCTTTAAAGGGCTCGGTCTCCTCAGGGCTCTGTCTCCTCTCTGGAGTCTTTGAGAAAAAAAGAAACATAGTAAAACTCTTCAACAATTTTTATTAATCCAAGCAAGCCACTATAGATTCTTATTTACAGGGGGGCTTGGAAAACAATAAACATGCCAATAAATTAAAGTTACATGCAAAAGTAATCAGCCAAACATCATACAAATCCATATAGCTCTGTTTGAGTAACAAGTTAAATAAATAAATAAATAAAAATGCAAGGGGATTACTCACCGGTTGCACTTCTCCAAAAGTCGAGAAGGAGGAATCTAGATCCTCCACAGGAGTCCTTATAGTCTTCTTCATAGAAGAAAAATATAGTTATTCTCGTCAATAAATTAAAGTGCAAATACATCAAATAATTAACACCATCAATCAGCCCAACATCACATGTCTCTCCAGCTCTGCTTGAGAAACAATTTAAAAAAGAAATTAAAATCAGAGGAACTTACCTTTTGAGCAATAATGGCGAGGTCACTTTTCATTTGAGGGATTTCTAGAAAGAGGTTATATAAAGAAAAACAATAATTACAATCACTAGATCAAAATAGCACCCAGCAACTCAGTGCCCTTACTCTTTGAAAGACATTTCCTGCAGCTGTGAACTCAAGCTACAACCCTCCAAAGCCCATTGATAAGGCTTTGCAGAGGAAACCTGGTTGTGAACGTAATTTCCTTTCTCCAAATTCAAAATTCCAGATGTGTTTCAGCCCATAAAATTTCAAAGTTTATACTTCTGTGCCACCACAATATCCATCTACAGAAAAAACCTTGCTAACAAATATTAAAATTAGGAATACTTACGACTGATGATAATGTCTTTCAGACGTGCATTTTCATTTTTAAGAGAATGGACTTCATTTCTCAACTCCTGCAAATTTCTTTGCATTTGGTCGAGTTTCCTTCTCTCCCACATCTCTTCGTCCAGGTTTTTTCTAAATTCAGCAGCTGTCTACGAGAAAGAGACAGACAGAGAGAAAAACAACAGCTAATTGTTATATAACTTATTTTGTAAATTATTCTGATTGGCAACAAAATTGAAATGTTATCATGAACTTTGTCTAATCATGTTTAACGTTCCCACATCTATAACATTAGTCCCAATTGGACTTCGCTTCATTAACAAATTAGGTAGCTAACATGAGCCAGAAAGCTAAGCTATTGCTAGCCAGGTACCTAGCAAGATCCATTTTACACTTCTTTAAGAGCGAGAAAAGACATTAAATGCGGTATGTAACTACATAACGTCAGCTATAGTTGCTTGTAACATACTTGCCACGTCAACAATTCTTGCTCGGTGCACCGGCCAGGGTTGGCGGCCTTTTCGCCATTCCACCAGCTTCTCTGTTTTTTCAGTCCTTTCGAGAAAATCTTTAACAGTAAAATTCCGGACACAGTCGAGAGCCAAAATACTATGGGCCCCTTTATCCTCACCCTCAGTCCATTCAAGTAGGACATAACGGATCTCCGACGGTGATATCGCCATTTTTACGCCCACCCGTTATCTTTCCGCGCAAAAAACAGCGTGCTGGGACGCATGCGGATTACGTCATCAACTACGCGACGCTGTAGCGGCTGATCGGTAGCAGAGTGGAGAAATGCTTGCCAGTATAAAAACGTTAAGGAAATAAGACGCAATTAAAGAAAATCAATAGATATGGATCCAGTACGTTACAAAAGGTACCTCGTTGACGACGAAGCGCCTGTTCCAGAAAGAACAAAGAGAAGACGTAAACAAAAGTAAGTATTGTAACAAAACGTACTAGAAGCTAGCTTGCTAAGTTAGCCAGTTAACAAAGCTACCAGCTACAGATAATTTCCTATACCATGTAAACGTATGTGGCATAATTCCCCTTAATGTATGTTAACTATGTTATAAAGGTAAAATGTATTTTTCCTTGTCCCCTGTACCCCCACAAAACAATAAGTACAAAATAAGTAAAGGAATAAAGAAAACAAGTTACAAGTTAGAACTCTAGCCACGAAAATATTTCACTTTGTGTGTTTTGAATCTACAGTCTTAAAGGTTTCACCTCATGAATGGAATTTACCTGATTGGACTTAATCAATCAGTCATATCAATCCTATTATATTGAGTGATGCATGAAATGTTTTAACATTACCACAACATTTTTGTTAGGGACATTTCTGAAGATATGGGTGATGATGAAGAAGCTGTGGCCTCTTCTTCTACAACTCAGTAAGTAAAAACACGCACACACGCTGCCACGCATTAGGCCTACATATTTTTTGCTGGAGGATTTTTATTATTATTTTAGGTATCTCACCCAAGGGGACAATGAAGATGGCCCAGTGTCTACTGCTTCTGATGACACTGTAAGTTGCTAAAAAATGGCTAAAATATTAAAGTTAGTTGTTTTTTGTTTTGTTTGGCATGTGCATGCACACTAGTTACTGTAAATCATCATAGATAATTCCACAACACAAACTTCTTTCTGATGTTGCTTAGTGTCAGAGAAATATACATGTGGACAAAAGGGGGCACCGTTATTTAAAAACAAATGTTTTATGATAGAATGACAAAAAAATCTGGACTGTAAAAAAAATAAACAAATACATTTGAGCCTGACTTCAAATGCAGGTGGTTACCAACCACATGAAATGGTACAGTTGTGATTGCTCATCCAATGTTTTACATTCACAGATGAACCAACCCATACCTGGCACAAGCTCTTCACCTGGGGAGCCAGTAGAGGAACATCTAGAAGATCCCACAAGTCCAACTTTAGACCAGAAACCAACAAAAGAACAGGTGGAACTCCTGCTGCTGGCATTAAAACTCAAACACGGATTAACAAATAGAGCCTTGGAGGACATCATGCATCTTATGAACTTTAATGCTGGTCCTGGTGGGGAATTGGTTAGTCGCTCAAAGTACCTTTTCTACAAAGCATTTGATTCAGTGAAAGACATATTAGAAGTACATTATGTGTGTAAGAGTTGCAACGTAAGCATGCAGGAAGGTCCCTTTAATGTCAACTGCCCAGTCTGTGATCAGGACACATCAAAAGCGCATGCACAAAAAGACCAGTGTTTTTTGTACTTACCACTAAAATACCAAATAAAAAAAACTGCTTGAGGACCACCAATTAGGGAAACACCTGAAACACCGTTTTGAGAAGAAGGATGCCTCCATCAAAGATATATATGATGGACATTTATACAAAAACTATCACCCCTTGCATCACCAGACAACATATCACTGACTTTCAACTGTGATGGTGTGCCAGGGCACAAATCAAATACAAAAAGTTTGTGGCCAATTATGTGTACTGTTAATGAACTGCCAATACAGCTACGTGCAAAACATGTTATGCTTTGTGGCCTGTGGTTTGGTCAAAACAAACCAAATATGAACACTTACATGAAACCATTTGTCGATGAATGCATAGAGTTGTACTCTAATGGTCTTATATGGCAAAGTGAAAGTGGGGAAATTGTCACAGGTAAAGTACTGCTTACTACCATGGTGGCAGATTCGGTTGCTCGGCCACTGATTCAGAACTTTAAACAGTTTAATGGAGAGTTTGGGTGTTCTTTTTGGATGCAGAAAGGAACAAGTGTGTTATAACGCAGGGGGCGTGTAAGGGCTTATCCATATGAAAAAGCAGAGTTGAGGAATCCCTCCCAGACTGATGATCTGGTAGAAGAGGCTCTTGCTGGAAACCCCACTAAGGGAGTGAAAGGGCCTAGTATTTTGTCTTGTCTACCTGATTTTAATATCATTGATGGCTGTGTTCCAGATTATATGCACAGTGTGCTGCTGGGTGTAGCAAGAAGCATCACCACGCTGTGGTTACATTCTGAAAACCACCAATCGCCATGGTATATCGGACACTCAACAGAACAGATTGATGACATTTTAACTTCTATTAAACCCCCCTGTAATGTTTCCCGTGTCCCCCGCTCAGTGAACGAGAAAAAGTTCTGGAAGGCACACGAGTGGAACATGTGGTTGTTTTATTACAGCATACCAACATTGAAAGGGGTCTTACCTGAAAAATATCTGAAGCACTGGTTTAAGTTGGTAAAGGGGTTTCTCTTCTACTGGGTGAGAATATATCACCACTGCACATATCAGAATCTGAGGGGTTGCTAACAGAGTTTGTTCAGGAAATGGAGACCCTTTATGGGATCAATAATGTCACTTTCAACGTACATTTGTGCCTTCATCTGCCCAATACTGTTAGGAACTGGGGTCCTCTCTGGGCACAGTCTGCATGTGTGTTTGAGTCATACAATGGGATCATTTTAGATATGATAAAGAGCAGCCAGGGAGTTTCTCTGCAGATAATGAAAACAGTTTGGCTTCAGGTTGCATTTCCATCATTTTCCCAAAAAACCATGGTGGCAGCTTCTGATGATTACCTAGCTCTCTTAGAGTCTTTTTCAGTTGAGAAAAAAATGGTGCAGGAAGTAAGTCGCTCTCATGGTGTTACATCTCTGGGTAGGCCTAAAATTTGTATGATCAGAAATGATGATTTTCTGGCCTTGAACAGCATCAGCAACCTAGAAAATAGGGTCACGGTGAAGTATTTTTGCAGAGTAGTGGTTAATCTTGAAATAGTTCATTCACAAAACTACTCGCGTACTTTTCGGAGAAACTCGTATACTGTCATTCTTTCTGATCGAGAGGAAAGTATTTTCTCTGTGAAGACATTCATTGTCTGTGATCTGGGGCAGGGGGAGACATGTTATGCAGTGGGGAGGTACTACCAAAAAGTGAAACAGGACATCTGCGGTCAATTTAAGAATCCTTGTTATTTCATCCCTGTAGGGAAAAGTCTGGGGCCATTTGTTGCTATACAAGCATCTCAGATAAAAGAAAAGTGTCTGTTCGTTAAAACTGTGAACAGAAATGTTGACATTGTCTTCAAATTCATTAACCACAGTGAAATGCTCAGATAGATGTGGGATGATGATGATTACGTGAATGTATGTTTTATGTACTATTTTTGTTTGTTTTTTTGCTACATTTATACTGTAATAACCTTTCAGCCACATTCTAGAAATAGTATTAAGACAATACAGAAAACATTGCATGTTGCATTGCATTTGGTGGATGTAACGGTAAATGTGTGGTTGTGGAGGAGCTGTAATGTGAATCTGGAACTGACTTGAAATTGGAAAAAGGCTTGATTGACCAAATAAAAAAACACAAACCGTTTTGTTATACATTTCCTTCTTTTCCACTATCTTCATACAAGAAAGAATTGACCGTGTAAATGTTTCAGGAAAACGTGTAGACATCATAGCTTTCCATCTCCTCTCAATTAATTGCCATAGTTAAATTCCATAACATGCCAATTACATGTGATACCAATTTCACGTGTTCGCACATACATAAGTTCTTGCATAATTTGTTTTCGTTAGTTCTTAGTTATGGCCTTGATATTAGAAAATATGAGCTAGGCATCATGTATGACAGTTGCCAAAGTGAGATATGAGATACAAAATGACCAGATCCTGCCATGAGCTTGGAGACATCTTGTATGTACATATATGTCTTATATGTGGATATAAAGAAGCAATACAGGAGACCTATATGGCCTGTATATGCACATATATGCACCTCAATTTTGCCTATATGTGGCATATATACGCATATATGCAGCATATATATTATCATATATGTGCATATATACTGCATATATGCAGCATATATGTGCATATAAGCTGCATATAGGTTACATATATGCACATATATCCACATATAGGTTCTTTCCATATGGGTACAAACTCCAACACACAAACACACACACACACACATATTAGGGGATTACTTATGGACCGACTAGAACATGGGAACAAGTAGAAGTACAAGAACATTCTACTAAATGATAGTCTTTACTACTTGTATTGTTCATGGTCACTTAAGTCTCTTTAAAAACACAGGTAAATGCGTGTTTGTCTGTTCATAACAGCAATCAAGAATCAGAAATCAGAAAAGTGTTTAATCGCCATGAATTTTTTTGGTGGTAATGTTTGTTATTATTGCTTACTGTTTTATGTCCTGAATTGTAAAGCGTCCTTGAGCCCTGGAAAGGCGCTATATAAATAAAACGTATTATTATTATTATTAATGTGTGAACAGACAAGGAATTTACTTTGGCAGAAAGGTGCGTACATAAAACATATGAATAGAACTATACAAATTATACTAAGGGTCTGAGGGGGTATATGGATAAGTAATATACCCAATGCTATACCAAAATTAATTTACCAAACTGTAAAGTTATTTGTTGCTGCATTAAATTAAGTAGACATATAATCCAGATGACTATTACAGTAATTTCAACTGTTAAACATTGAGTAATGATAAATTGCTTTGACTTGTGAAAGTCGAAACTGTGTAGGAATGTAAATATATGACCACACTTTTCCCCACATTTTCCGCAACTCCAATAGTGTAAAGGAACGAGCCACTCGCAAATAATATTATAATATGCAAACGGTTTGTGCCGTTATTAAAGCCTTGAGATGTATCGGTTTTCCCGTGAGGGTGTCTGTTCTGCCCGCAAGTTTTTTGTTGTCTGGAAAATCTTATTTTAAATGTGTGAAAGCTGCATTGTAGAGTCCTTTAACTCTCTGGTGTAGAGCTAGTGCTTTCTATTGGGACTCATATGATTACTGCCCTCTGCTGGTCGCAGAACAGTATATATCTTAAAATGAGTACAGGAAACAGGAAGTAGAAGTTTGCTGAAAGAGAGTTGACATGCTTGCTGGTTTGTTTCTAAAAGTTGTGTTCCTTCAGAAAGCAAAGAATGTAAGTGCTCAGTTAATATGTTTTTCTTATGTTATAATCACATTCTGCATATTTCTAAGTTTGTACAGAAAACGAATTCTTTTAACTATTGTAGCTTTGCAGATAACAATAGTTGTATGTTTTCTTGTTGCCAATAATAGCTCATTATGTTTTTTGTGTATTCTCTTTTTTAGTTTCACTCCATTTCAGTGATGTCGTGTTTATAATTACTTTGTGCAAGTAATTAAAAGGAGCAAGTGCGCTCGCTTACCTGGCTCATTGAGAAGAGTTTGGCTGGCTGTTTATTTATGTTAACACGGGAGTTCAACACATAAAGAGAACAGTACAGTGAAAATTCTTATCTTCAGATGTATTCATACGCCACAACTATGGAAACCCAGAATATGGAAATGCATGAGAAATCATCATCATCAGCGTCCAGCTCTAAGAAAACATCTTCCTCCAAGTGCTCAGTAGCCAGCGCCGCTGCTATAGCCAGAGCCACAGCTGAAGCTGCACGTACCAGGGTCACGTTTGCACAAAAGGAGCTGGAGTTGAAGAAACAGAGAGCCAAGTTGGACTTGGAAAAAGCTACACTAGAAGCAGACTTAGAAGCTTTAGAACTGGAGAAAAAATGTGTTAGAGGCTGCAGCAGGAACAGAACGCTAGGATATCCGAGATAATGGTTAGTGTTGTTTATTGTAGGGGTTGGTAGCAAGTTTTGAGGCTTTTAGCACCAGGGTTGGTGGTTCCCATTTGAAACACTGTGGTCCCAGGCCAGCCATTTTCACTGTCATAATGGATGACAGAGTTCCAGTGCCAAGCTGTACTTGGTTTTGTTTAGTCCAACCATGGAGAAAACCCTCTCAGCATTTGCATTTGAACGAGGGAGCACTAACACTAATGCAGCTATTTTACAAATTAAATTTGTTTTTTAATGTCGCAACTCCAACCCTATACTACTTTATCCAGACTTGGTACAGGCAAAAGTGACCCAAAAGAGATACTCTGGCGGAGTTATTTATTAATTTTTTTGTTAATTTCATGTTTTTTGTTTAGTTTCCATAAGTTGGGTTTCTTTTTTAATGTAAGCAAGAGCAAGGTCAGTCATCGGCGGCTTCACGCATGCGCGCTTCAAGTGTGAACATCACCTGCTCTGACTGCAGATGGGAGGCTCAGGCTTCTGATTGCTTTGGCACGGGGGTGGGGAACACGGTAGCACCCGCTGCTCGTAGAGAAGAGTATCAGAGTAAGAGCGATACGACCATACGTGCTTTCACGTCAGGCTCCAAAAGTCTAAAAAAATCTCCAATAAAAAATCTGAAAAACTCGCTAAATATAGCGACAAAGCCGCTATGTCGGCAACACTGAACTGAATCAATGTGCTGACCGAGCCCCTAGTGTCGTCGGAATACCTAAATCTTACCCGGATACGGTAATGCTATTTTCTGATTGGCTGTCCGGTAGCTATATGCATTTATTTGATTGGCTGGTGCGAGACAGGTCCTTCTGGACTCTATGGGAACTCACTTGAGTCCTCTCTACCTGGTCCACTGTTCAAAATAACGGCGCAACCTGTGCGCGATTTCCTGGCAATTTCTCTGCGTGAGAAATTGTGTGGCGTGTGAGCGGGTTGAAATGCGTGTGTCTCACGCCCAATGCGTGAGACTTGAGAGCCCTGCTATTGGCTGAAAAGGATAAGACTCCAATGCAGAGACACACACAAACACTGATGGGTAACCAGGAAGGAATACATATATATGCACAGGAAGTGGCCATATGCATTATACATGAGAAATAAAAGCAGGCAACCCATTGCACATGATTGAGCCACCTCAAGTAACAGAGCTAATGGACCTTTTGCAGTCTATGGTGGGAAGTGTTGTTGTGACTAGCTATTGTTGCTAGGTGTTGAGTAGTAAATTGATGTCACTTTTTAGCTTAACGATTTAGTGTTCGACATAACGTAGCTATGAAGGTTTACGTCCATTTACAAGGTGATAGTGAGAAACTGAACTGTTGTCGTCTCTTGAGGAGCAGATTGACACCATCACCAATGAGGTATGATGACCCCTAATCCTTGACCTTTGACCAGGTTGGAAGAGATAACCTGAACCTTTTACCAGTTAGCCAATATAGTAAACTGTCTTCTGTTGTTTTCTGTGTCTGTCTATGCTCCTAGATGTCCAGTATTGAACAAGCCAGAGCCATTGATAATATAAAGATGTACGATTTGGTTCAGATTCATAGTTCCCTTCAGGTAACTGTTAAACATACATACAATAAACATTATAATACCATACATACTGCACATACAAGATACATTATAATACCATGCATACTGTACATACAAGATACATTATAATACAAGGGCGTAGGTTTAGGGGGACGCTGGGGACATGTCCCCACCAACATTTTAACATGACCAAACTGTCCCCACCAATATTTTAGCGAACTCCGTTATGAGTTTGTGCTGCTATTTGGATCAATTCCGACCGCAGCGCCCGGAGGACGGTACTAGAAGCGTCCTAATTTGATTGGCTAAAAAACCTACCGGGGAGGAGTTATCTGACACGCTATAAGTCCATAGGAGAATGAAATCAAGCAGGGGTCTGTTCTCCGTCTGTCGCTTAATACATCCGAGATCAAATGAGACATCCAAGATGACATCATCCGGTTACTCATCATCCGGCTAATTCGGTTCTCCGAACACATCTGCTGTTCACGATGAGTATAGCTGTTGTGCAAATATGACATTTACTGTCAGGCCTTAAGAGAAGTTCATTCCTTATCTAAATGCAGTTGGCTTGGGCTTGTTTTATTACCATATAGGTAGAGAAGTCTCACATGTATGTAAGAACAGGGGGAGATAGTGTCTGATCTGAAAGATGAAAGCTAGGGCACAAATAGAAAAGACAGCCTAGAAAAGGGAAGTGAGATTAGCTGCAGAGAACGACAGGCTATCTTAAGGAGGAGAAAACCAGACAAGTTCTAGGAAAGGAGAAGTTGAGTAAAAGGTCAGGTCAAAAGGGGGACAACAGAAAATAATCACAAGTATACCCTGTCAGGATTTCTCCCAACTAAGGCCCGAGGACATTATAGAACTAAGTACCGGTTATCACCCTGATATGAACGTTTGGCTTCGTTGGATAATCGATTCGGCCCTCCAGGTAGGCATGCAGGGTGGGAATCATTCCCAATATTTTCTGCGTTTTTCCCCATCACGGTCAACAAAAACGTGGACCGCTTAAATTTTGTGCACTATAACGTGTTACGTCTGACGAATTTCACTAGAGACGCACTGGCAGGACTCGCAGAACAATTGGCCCCAACTTCTCTTATGGCAGTGCAGAACCGTATGGCCCTAGATACGTTACTAGCAGGAAAGGGGTGTGTGTGCTCTATGTTCGAGGAAATGTGCTGTACAGTCATACCCAATAATACTGCCCCAGATGGTTCGGTCACCAAAGCGTTAGCTAACCTATGTGCCCTGTCTAATGAAATGCACGACGCCTCAGGTATTGGCAACCTTTTCTCAGACTGGATGCAATACATGTTTGGCGCCTGGAAAGGATGACGAGGTAGCCCTGTAGTTCACCCATGTAGTTCACCCATTAAAATGGGTGAAAAGGGGGATTTGTCGAGACAAGCTATTTACCATGTTCCCTTTGCTAACTATCAATTTGTGACGTATAGTCACATATACGACACAATTACACAAATATCTCCTTTAGTACTATTAGTACAGGTCAGATGTTACTACTCATAATGTAACATTAACATCTATATACGACACAATGACACTAATATCTCCTTTAGAACTATTAGGACAGGTCAGATGCTACTACTCATAATGTAACATTAACATCTATATGACACAATGACACTAATATCTCCTTTAGTACTATTAGTACAGCTCAGATGCTACTACTCATAATGTAACATAAACATCTATATAACTCAATGACACTAATATCTCCCTTAGTACTATTAGTACAGGTCAGATGCTACTACTCATAATGTAACATAAACATCTATATAACTCAATGACACTAATATCTCCTTTAGTGCTATTAGTACAGGTCAGATGCTACTACTCATAATGTAACATAAACATTTATATAACTCAATGACACTAATATCTCCTTTAGTGCTATTAGTACAGGTCAGATGCTACTACTCATAATGTAACATAAACATTTATATAACTCAATGACACTAATATCTCCTTTAGTACTATTAGTACAGGTCAGATGCTACTACTCATAATGTAACATTAACATCTATATGACACTAATATCTCCTTTAGTACTATTAGTACAGGTCAGATGCTACTACTCATAATGTAACATTAACATTTATATAACTCAATGACACTAATATCTCCTTTAGTGCTATTAGTACAGGTCAGATGCTACTACTTATAATGTAACATTAACATTTATATGACACTAATATCTCCTTTAGTACTATTAGTACAGGTCAGATGCTACTACTCATAATGTAACATTAACATTTATATGACACAATGACAACAATAGAGTGAGAGCAGGTTAACCAACTACTATAGCAAGTGGCTCATCTGCTGCATCAGCTAACACTTATTGATCATTAATCATTTCCCACAGACTACACACATACACAAATAATTTGATATGAAATCAAACGCTGATGAAATACCTGTTCTACTTGGTATGGCTCCTAACTTGTCAATAATACATTGAACTATTCTACCTGGTATGGCTCCTAACTTGTCAATAATGACATTGAACTATTCTACCAGGGGCCTGTACCATGAAGCTGGTTTAGGTGGCTAGCCAGCTATGTTTCAGTTTAGTTTCCCCCAACCCTGGGTTTTAGGTACTATGAAAGTAGCTCGGCTTCAATCGGTATTCGTTGCCATGGTATCTCAGGCTGCACGGCTAACCTGCTCCGGGGCAGGTTATGTTCTGCATTCGAGATCTCAGTCAGAAGTTGGACCAATCAGCGGTGAGCAAAGACACATATAGGTGACGTAATTGATTCCTAGCTATTGATCTCTGTTGCAATGGCTTCACATTTTACACGTACACACACACACACACACATATATATGAATACACCAAGTGGCAACCTTCCGGTCTCTCTCCTGAAACCAACAAGGAAGTGAGTTCAACTGCAATTCATTGACTGGCCGCTTGAGGCTGGCTGCAGAAGTGAGTCAAATCTGTATCTCCCCCATGTTAAAATGATCAACTTTACAGCAGAAAAAACATGTTTACAGCCTGGTTCTCTATTTGGATTTGGTCTATACAGCAAATGTTGCACTTTATAACAACTGTGAGGTGGTGAACTTTTTTATAACTCATCCGTTTAGTTGATTAATATTTAAAGTTGTGCATAATTAAGGGTGTGTCCAGCGGATTCCCGCATTACCGGATGCCTGCATTTTTATAAATAGCGTAACATTTATTAACACTGACTATATTTGGAAGTATTTTTGACATGTCCTCAAAGATATGTATAAGAAATTAGCCTATAATTACTCAGTAAAGTGCATCCAGGCTCCTCAGCTCCATCCACGTACTGCCTCTTTGACTATTTTCGTTTACCCGGGAGTGACACGCTGCTGCATTTTTATATTCTTCATATTTCTGAAGAATAATTTCTTGCACCTCCACGGAAAAAATATATTGCTCTCACCCTATCCATATCGAACGTGATTGGTTGTTCGGTGCCGACGTTACTCTTTTATGTGCACGCGCGCGCGCGCATGGAGTAATCAGAGTTTACGGATCAAAGCCTGGGTTGACAAAGTAAGTTGATGAGCTGCTTCATGGTACCAATAAAGCCTTATTGCGTCGGTTTGATTTTGTCAATTCTGAACCAATCCTGGAACCCTGAGTTTGTTCAACTACCATCATGGTACAGGCCCCAGGTATGGCTCCTAACTTGTCAATAATAACATTGAACTATTCTACCTGGGGTGTGTTCTCCGTACGTTGCTTAATACATCCGAGATCAAAATGACATCATCCGGCTTCTCATCATCCGGCTAATTCGGTTCTCCGAACACATCTGCTGTTTACGATGAGTATAGCTGGATCGAGTCACCTGAGATAAATGCGCGTCCACGCGTTCGTTTAAAAGGCGACATGTATCGATAGTAGAAACCTTGATCAGCGACCCTCCTATTGGCTACATGGCCAAAGATCACGCCCACTTTTTCTCCACATCAGAACAAGAGATATTGATGGAAGGTTATGCGAAACTTGAATGTTAAATTAAAACGCAAGGGAACACAGCAAAGTCTGCACAAGCCAGGGAGGGCTGGCAAAAAGTAACAGACAAATTAAATGTGTTAGTGGTCATCATGTTATGGTTCTATCAATCATTACGATATTGTATTTTAATAATGTCATCATTTAATTTCAAATTTTTTAATGTCAAAGCCACCACAGGACAGTACATTTCTTCCCACTTTCTGCCCACATTCATTCATACAAACTCCAACACACAAACACAGACACACACACACATATTAGGGATTACTCATGGACCGACTAGAACATGGGAACAAGTAGAAGTACAAGAACATTCTACTAAATGATAGTCTTTACTACTTGTATTGTTCATGGTCACTTAAGTCTCTTTAAAAACACAGGTAAATGCGTGTTTGTCTGTTCATAACAGCAATCAAGAATCAGAAATCAGAAAAGTGTTTAATCGCCATGAATGTGTGAACAGACAACGAATTTACTTTGGCAGAAAGGTGCATACATAAAACATATGAATAGAACTATACAAATTATACTAAGGGCCTGAGGGGGTATATGGATAAGTAATATACCAAATGCTATACCAAAATTAATTTACCAAACTCTAAAGTTATTTGTTGCTGCATTAAATTAAGTAGACATATAATCCAGATGACTATTACAGTAATTTCAACTGTTAAACATTGAGTAATGATACATTGCTTTGACTTGTGATAGTCGAAACTGTGTAGGAATGTAAAAATATGACCACACATTTCCCCACATTTTCCGCAACTCCAATAGTGTAAAGGAACGAGCCACTCGCAAATAATATTATAATATGCAAACGGTTTGTGCCGTTATTAAAGCCTTGAGATGTATCGTTTTCCCGTGAGGGTGTCAATTACATAATTAATTTATATTGGTGTATCGGTTATAACAAATGTGAGTAGAGTTTCGCTCTGAGATAAAGGGTCTTCTCTATCTCGCAATACGGAATTATTTTATTATTTATTTATTAATTATTAAAGGGTCTTGTCTATCTCGCAATACGGAATTATTTCGAAAAGATTAGAGAATTGTTCTTCTCGTATAAATTAGGACATGGCTGTGAATGACTTCCCACGTCACCTCCGCTTATAAAGCCGCTATCTAATCGTGTTTACATGAAATAAGCCTGCTCCGGAGCAAGTTCAACCTTACGCACCTGTTGCTATGACAACAAGTACAGGATGAGCTTCGGAGAACCAAACTAACCCGGATTATGCCAAATCGACAACAATCAAATCCGGCTAACTGAGTTAGCGGCGTACGGAGAACGGACCCCTGGATAACCATTAGTACACGCCGTCCTGCATTATGAAGTCAAAAGGCATGTTCAGTCAGTCTCTCAATATATATATATATATGTGTGTGTGTGTGTGTGTGTTTGTTTGTTTGGATGAAACAGACCATTCACAAGCAGCTCACGTATGAGCTGGAGGCGATGCAGACTCTATTGCAGGGCTCTCAAGTTTTGAACTGAGTTCAGAATGAGATTTCTGGCGATGATCTGAAAAATGACACATACATTCGTACAAATAAAAAATATTTATTTAATTCAGCATTTCTTAGTGCAGGTTTGTGTGTGTGCGCACGCACGCGTGCGTAAGAGAGAGATAATGGTTAGTGTTGTTTATTGTAGGGGTTGGTAGCAAGTTTTGAGGCCTTTAGCACCAGGGTTGGTGGTTCCCATTTGAAACACTGTGGTTCCAGGCCAGCCATTTTCACTGTCATGATGGATGACAGAGTTCCAGTGCCAAGCTGTACTTGGTTTTGTTTAGTCCAACCATGGAGAAAACCCTCTCAGCATTTGCATTTGAACGAGGGAGCACTAACACTAATGCAGCTATTTTACAACTCCAACCCTATACTACTTTATCCAGACTTGGTACAGGCAAAAGTGACCCAAAAGAGATTTATTAATATTTTTTGTTAATTTCATGTTTTTTGTTTAGTTTCCATAAGTTGGGTTTCTTTTTTAATGTAAGCAAGAGCAAGGTCAGTCATCGGCGGCTTCACGCATGTGCGCTTCAAGTGTGAACATCACCTGCTCTGACTGCAGATGGGAGGCTCAGGCTTCTGATTGTTTTGGCACGAGGGTGGGGAACACGGTAGCACCCGCTGCTCGTAGAGAAGAGTATCAGAGTAAGAGCGATACGACCATACGTGCTTTCACGTCAGTTTCCAAGTCTAAAAAAATCTCCAATAAAAAATCTGAAAAACTCGCTAAATATAGCGACAAAGCCGCTATGTCGGCAACACTGAACTGAATCAATGTGCCGACCGAGCCCCTAGTGTCGTCGGAATACCTAAATCTTACCCGGATACGGTAATGCTATTTTCTGATTGGCTGTCCGGTAGCTATATGCATTTATTTGATTGGCTGGTGCGAGACAGGTCCTTCTAGACTCTATGGGAACTCACTTGAGTCCTCTCTACCTGGTCCACTGTTCAAAAATAACGGCGCAACCTGTGCGCGATTTCCTGGCAATTTCTCTGCGTGAGAAATTGTGTGGCGTGTGAGCGGGTTGAAATGCGTGTGTCTCACGCCCAATGCGTGAGACTTGAGAGCCCTGCTATTGGCTGAAAAGGATAAGACTCCAATGCAGAGACACACACAAACACTGATGGGTAACCAGGAAGGAATACATATATATGCACAGGAAGTGGCCATATGCATTATACATGAGAAATAAAAGCAGGCAACCCATTGCACATGATTGAGCCACCTCAAGTAACAGAGCTAATGGACCTTTTGCAGTCTATGGTGGGAAGTGTTGTTGTGACTAGCTATTGTTGCTAGGTGTTGAGTAGTAAATTGATGTCACTTTTTAGCTTAACGATTTAGTGTTCGACATAACGTAGCTATGAAGGTTTACATCCATTTACAAGTTGATAGTGAGAAACTGAACTGTTGTCGTCTCTTGAGGAGGAGGTGTCATTGGTGGAGCAGATTGTGACACCATCATCAATGAGGTATGATGAACCCTAATCCTTGACCTTTGACCAGGTTGGAAGAGATAACCTGAACCTTTTACTAGTTAGCCAATATAGTAAACTGTCTTCTGTTGTTTTCTGTGTCTGTCTATGCTCCTAGATGTCCAGTATTGAACAAGCCAGAGCCATTGATAATATAAAGATGTAAGATTTGGTTCAGATTCATAGTTCCCTTCAGGTAACACTTAACATACATACAATAAACATTATAATACCATACATACTGTACATACAAGATACATTATAATACTGTACTTACAAGATACATTATAATACCATACATACTGTACATACAAGATTTAACAAACTCCGTTATGAGTTTGTGCTGGTATATGGATCAATTCCGACCGCAGCGTCCGGAGGACGGTACCAGAAACGCCCTATTTTGATTGGCTAAAAAACCTACAGGGGAGGAGTTATCTGACACGCTATAAGTCCACAGGAGAGTGAAATGAAGCAGGGGTCCGTTCTCTGTCTGTCGCTTAATACATCCGAGATCAAATGAGACATCCAAGATGACATCATCCGGTTACTCATCATCCGGCTAATTCGGTTCTCCGAACACATCTGCTGTTCACGATGAGTATAGCTGTTGTGCAAATATGACATTTAATGTCAGGCCTTAATAGAACTTCATTCTTTATCTAAATGCAATTGGCTTAGGTTTGACTTGTTACCATATAAGTAGAGAAGTCTCATATGTGTGTAAGAACAGGGGAGATAGTGTCTGATCTGAAAGACGAAAGCACATATAGAAAAGACGGCCTAGAAAAGGGAAGTGAGAGTAGCTGCAGAGAACGACAGGCTATCCTGAGCAGTAGAAACCAGACAGGTTCAAGACAAGGAGAAGTTTAGTAAAAGGTCAGGACAGAAGGGGGCCAACGGAAAATAACCACGATTACACCCTGTGCTCAAAAAGGTATAAAAGCTCTGTGAACCAGTGGAGAGTCAGATCACACTGGGGCAGGCTTTGACTGTACTGTGTGATCTCCAGAGATATATCTTAGATTAAACACTTGGTGAACGGACTTCTTGACTCTGCAATTCTTTCTCACATCAACCAACTCGGGAAGTAGTGACATGTAGTAGTGACATGAAATGAGTCTAGTCACCGAACACAACAAACCTACAACGCCCATATGGCGTAACTGAACTAAACATTATTGCTAATAATAATCCAGCACATCAACTAAATTAATGGTAACTCACAGTTCGTCAGGTACGCACAGACAGCATCATTGGGCCATATTCTTCAACCGTTCTTAAGAAGAAATGTGTTCTTAAAACCCACTTACGCAGTTTCCACGAAGATTCTGACATTCACCAATGTTTACTTATCTGGAATTTGTTCTTAGGAAAGAACAGAATCTACGCACAGTGAAAAGCACTCTTACGCAGATTTGCGCGCTGACATTTTCGTGACAAATCATTAGTCTCTGCGTTTTCATCAATTGTACAGTGATTTAAATATTATGAAGAATAACATTATGAATAATATTCAATTATTTCAAATATTCGATATATTTAACACTTTTCTGTGAATGGCACACCAGTGATTGCGGCTGTAATCGGGCCTAAAAACTGAGGCCTGACCCGGCCCGACAAAATTAGGCCCGAGCACGACCCGAGCCAGACAGTTTTTAAAAGCCCGAACTCGTTTACAGCCCGACATTATTCAAATGTGCGCACGCATGCAGTTCTATTGCCTTCCGTCAAGAATGAGTCATTTAGCCTATACATTTGTTTTAAAACATTTATAATAACAAAAAATGAAATACTCTGTAACAACATAATATCACTGGCTAAGCATACATTCTAAATGAATATTGGGAAGGTAATAAGAGAAGGCTTCACTTGGTTCGCCAATACGGTGAACAGCAGCTGAAATTAACACTAGAAGCACCAGAGCTGTCTTCACTCCTTTAATCGCCAGAGCCCCGCGCCCACTGGCGTCATTAACATACGAATCATCCCAATTAGCGCACATTCTCATCCGCAGCTTCACCATCCATTCACTGTGTAATCTGCCATTCATCTACAGCATCAGATCATCTACTGTGTTATCATCCTGGATTAAATGAATTAGGGTGAATTATGAAGTAAAACATTTTACTAAAATAGTATGTATTTATTGTCTTATGTAACCATACAATAGCCTACACAATTAAAACCATGATTTTAAAATGCACAGGCTATGACATTTAAATTTCTAAAGATTGAATAAATGAAAATCCATCCAACTGCATCCAATTTACTACATCCTATTTTGATGTAGTAAATGCTAAAACATTTTAGATCACAAGCGATGCGCAATCAAATGATGTGCGCATGATTGGCCGTATATAGACATATTGCAACACAGATTCTTGAAATAAAAACATTAGGCTACAGTGTATAATTCGATCATTTTCATTTGTAAAATGTATTATAGGAATTACAGTCCAGTAACTAAGGCACTGTAGACAATGAAACACGTATTTTACAACACAGTTTGTATATTGGTCAAGGTCGGGTATTCTGCTGTTACCCGGGAGATACATTAATCTATTTCGTTTTATATTTTCATTCTGTTTATTTAGTAAAACATATATTTCTTTATAAACGTACCTCCATTTTCTAATGAATTCAAATTCAACCAAGCCAATCAATCTATTATCTATGCACGGCCGGATTAACAATTGTTTATGCCCAGGGCAACAAGACTCAAGGGCCCCCCAACCCCGCCCCAAAGCAACAATCGCAAAGACCCTACCATCGAGAGCATGTCCCTAAACCTAAGATCATGTTAATGCCCTACTACTATATATTCTTAAAGAAAATATTTGTACAATTGTGTTTAACAATTTCGCCTTAGAACTGTCCTCTTTAAAACTGAACTCATAAACACACAAACATTTTATTATTAGGCCTAATTGGCCTATCTTTGCTTTAAAGGGTAACAACACAACACTGTAGGGGAAAAACTCATAGTCTACACAACATTTCAAATTAGGCTTATACACGTCTATTAACTTCTATATATTTCCTTTGCTTGACAGGTGACCCTTACACACTGGACTCCTTGACATTAAACTCAAAACATTTAATGCAATCAAATATTCATTGTTTTAAAGTAATTCATTAAAGCAGATTACTAAATGGCCTTCCTTCTAGACTTCAAATATGCAAACTGGTGCACAACATCATCAAAATACATTTGAACAACTTCATGTTCTATGGCCAGCAAAGAAAGTGCAGTAAGGCTTCTCTGTGACATTGTGGTCCTTGAAACATTTTTTACTCGTTTAAGAACAGAGAATGACCTCTCACCCTCACAATTAGAGACAGGCAGTGTTAAGAAAATTTTGATTGCAACATATAAATTCCGATAAAGTTGTCTTAAGGCCGTTTGTTTCCAGAATGTGCAACAACTGAGCAGGGGAAGTGTCACATGCCACAAAGTGGGTGAACGGAATAAGTTTGTCTTCTAGGGACGCATCTAGGTCGGTCAGATAAGTGGAATTTAGCCTCGCAGCTCGTTCGCGCACACCTGGGGTGGAATCGACGATAACAGAGGTTAATTGATCACTGCACAAAAAACCTTCCAGTATTTAAATGTATTTTAAAAACGTAAAATGTTTTATTTTGAAAAACCAAATTCTTTCTGTGCGACATGTGAAAGACCTTTGTAGACAATATGAAAGTAAATTGAGGTTTTCAAGTGATTTCACAAAGAAAGATAGATTTTTACAATTTTTAAATGTTTATTAAACGTCTCTTACACCATTTACTTAAAAAAACAAAGCTGTGCAAAATGTGGGTGTTC
>CM055745.1:13863255-13893337 GCA_029465975.1 Dallia pectoralis
GTGCATATTACCTTGTCCCGTTTTTAGAATTGCAAAATCACAAACCGAACAATATATAAAACTACTATTTAGTTTGATACCTAAACTCCCTCCTGTCGCCATAATCCCACGCCACTGGGCGTTGGTACTGTCGAGGAAATTTTAGACTTTAATCGCTGAATTTGAACTTAAAGTAAGACGCACGAGAGTATGTTACAGTTGACAATTTTAACAGGTTTAATTGCAAGTAAGAAACCATTTCTAAAATACAGGTTTAAGCTTTTGCATTGATCAGATCAATCCCTATGGCAAGCTTAAAGAATAGGTTTGAGGAAAGTCTTCATCAGACAACAGGACAATAACCTGTGCTGGATCAGACTGACCTCATGATTACAACTTCTGCATGGTATTTAAAGGAATGAAGTTACGCACACTCATTGACACACCAACCTAAACAGAGATGATGGAGAACAGACGAGGTCCTTAGAAGATCTCACCAAACTATAGGATAATAAACATGACATATGGAGCTGTCAGGAAAACCCGAGGGTCACTCCCCAGTCAAGTCGAGGGAGGCCTGATGCATATCCATTTAGGGTGAGAAACATATGTGGTGAACAAAGACCCATACATTTCCTTTTGACAGTCCATCCCAGATAAGGTAAACAGGACATCTGTTTCTAGCATTGGGCCCCTCTAACAATGTAGAGATAACATTCCGGCTTGTCCTCCGAAAGGAACCATATCCTGTTTTACAGAGTCTCGTGCTTTCCGTTCTTAACCTTTCTCTGTGCCTTTTGGCCTAAACAACATCTATGAGACTTACATGTAACTAAACTTCTTGAATGATCATAAAATTCCATAACAATCTGCCCTTTTTAACATTATAAACCCTTAATCATGTTAAACAATTTAAACAATGTTTTTAGAGTGTCAACTCTAAATTTTAGTTCAGTCAAACTTAATAATTACTCATAACCAATCAGGAATATATGGATTCACCACTGTCATATTTCTGAAACTGTAACCTGTTAAGAAAAATACTTTTACCAAACATAGTACACAATCAATTGAAATAATTCAATGTCAGTACAGTACTTAGCAACATTCAACAGTGTCATTTTCATATTCTGGATTTCTAGTCCTCCATCTAGTGTGTGAGGAACTAATCATTAAGAAAACATCAGTAAATATGTTGGCACTCTTTGATCATCAGAAATGAAGATTTTAATCATGGTGTGAGTGTATAAATGTTCCTTTTCCATCTTCTCAGCCCTGGTAGGCTCCTTCAACGTCTTTAATGAGTGTGGCCAAACAGTGGCCATTCTTTAATTGTCCAGAGATGCAATATGTGTGTGTTCAATGTTCTTGTTTTTCCTTTGTACAACTCAAACCGACGTTCAAGATAATTTCTGAAATCTGCAACATGTTCACCTTTTTCTCTTTACAGTCCATAACTTCCTTGAAAAGTGTACAATAACATTCACACAATTTAGTAATTGCCTTCATTGTGGTCTGGATGACACGTTTTTCCTTGGTTCTGGTTTGACCTTTTCTGTGGTCTGTACCTAAAGTCATTCAGTTAGCTTCTGATATATGTGTGTGTGTGTGTGTGTGTGCGTGCGTGGGGGTAGGGCTCAGATGCTCTGCTCCAGTTGTTCATGGTCCAACCTGTTGATTTTTAATGCGACACAACCTGCAAACAGTTATTGCATTCCATATGTCAGTTAACATCTTTAACAATAGAATTACATTGTGTTTACTGCTCAGATTTAATTTTGCTAGGCCAAATACATTTGTAATAGCTATTCCCCTCAATCATTCAAATGTTTAGACATTCTATCAAATTAAACACTTCAATTGCCTGAAATCCAAATTTAACAAATGCTATATTCTTGAATATATTTATTACGTCACTTCCCCTCTTGGTTTCTCCTTAAGTTCATCAACAATGGAGAAAACAACCAACTGTCATAGACAAACTTGTTAAATTTATCTAAGATAAAACACATGACTAAAATATGGTTTATGACCAGCCATCTGTTAGCTCTGGGCTGAGCCACCTCACAATCACACAGTAAACCAGCCCCCCCCTCTAAATAAGCAACTTGGGTGTCCCCCCTCTTTTTGAGCCAGAGAAGCAACCCAGGGAGGGTCAAAGAAAAGTTCATAAACACCCCTAAATTAACAGAAACCATCTCTAGACAGGGAGATAAAGAGTTACAATTAACTTTCTGCCCTTTTAACAATCAAGAACTCAGAATGTCTTAAACATGTTACTCAAAATAGCCAAAAGCCAATAATAAAAAATAAAAGGGTGTATCAGAAATACACTTAACCCACATGGTCATTCATTATATCATCATGCCAACATTTATAGAAACAAATCCAAATGTCCTTATTCAACTTCACAAAACGAATAACCATAGCATATAACTAGAATATAATCTCCCTATAACCTAGAATGTAGTCCTCCTACAAAACAAACAAAATGGAACATATAGTATTCCAGGTAAAAACATGCAGAGTTATAATCGGAAATACTCTTAATTATGTCATTAGCGCAAATGTTACATAATGCCTAAAACAAATAATAGGCCTACAATAAAATAGGAATTCCTCGTGCACAGGAAAACCTGAAAATAAATGTGTCGACAAAACTTTGGCCTGGGACCCCTGTCCCAACTTCATGAAGCTTTACCCCAGATCATACATGAATCACACCTAGGTTATTTTAATATGATATTTGCGTACGCGTACGAACGACCCTGGACAGCGAAAAATAAGACCTCTCACTAACAATGAGCTGATTTCTACTGAGATAATGAGCTGATCTCTACTGAGATATTACAATAGCTATATATGCAGTCCCCTAGTAGTAACCGGTAAACTAGGGACAATGAGATATCAACCATCATGGGTCCAGTCACGCTCCCCGAGCTGCACGGACCTGACAAACCCCGTTTATCAGGCGATACGCAATGTACGCTACACTACGCTAAACACCTAACTTTAAGCGTAAGCATAGTGCCAAGACACCCGTACTCCTCCCCAGTGGAACGAAAATCTCACACAACCATACGTCTGCATATCAACTCAACACTCAGAATAAACAAGTCTTCACTAAACATCCGAACAAAATTACTTTTACTGTAAATACTGACATAATTAACTAATTACAGGAATCACATAATGGTTTGATCTCACCGGGTTGATGTTTTCCTGCCCGTCCCCTCTGACCGTCAGTACCCCCGTCCGTGGCAGCCATGGGTCCTGTGACGCTCCATTTCGTTGTCTGCTGTTGTGCCATCACCATCTCCTATACTGTCTCTGTTCCCATGGTAATAGTCTCTAGTGTCCGGCACAGTGCAGTCACGAGCCCAGTGTCCAAATGCACCACAGTTGAAACAGCTATCAGAGTTGGGACTTTGGCTGGAGTTATCATCACCCTGGTGTCTGTATTGTCCTCTCCTGCTTGCTCTCCGTCTCCGTCTCCCTCCTGAGTAGCCTCTGCTGTAGAACTCCAGTTGGGCCATCTGAATTTGCGTTTCACGCTCCCGTCTTTCTTCGGTCTGTTTGTACAGCTGGTCCTCGTAGACTCTTTCAGCGTGCTTAAAATACGGCCAGACGGTTTCCATGCGACCCTCATCCAGGTCTACACAGTGGTTTTGAATGTGCTTCCTAATGTCTGGTAGAAGGCCTGCAACTAACCTCATTTTACACTGTTGCTCCCAGGCCGACTCTTCATCACCGTCCGGTCTCTTTCCCATTCCGCTGTGTAATTCAAAAGCTTTTTCGAGTCTATTCCTGTAGTCTGAAACTTTCTCGCCCAGTGTCTGTTTACAATCAGAGATCTTTTCCCAGTTCATTCGCTTAGGAAAAGCAGCGATAAGTCCAGTGCTCAGCTGTTCCACAGCACTCCGGTAGTCAGAGTGCGCATCCCAATTGAACATAATGTTTCTCTCGCTAGGCCAGTTTCTTTTCACTCTCCCCCATTTTAGTTGCAAGGCCTTCATCAAAATTGTTTCAATCTCCACAGAGGTCGGTCTATATTGATTCACGATCTGTAGAAACACACGGACAAATTCCTCTCCACCTTCTGTTTCTGGGTCAGGTAGTGTAGAAGCCACGTCTCTCAGGTCGGCGGGTGACCACGGTCTGTAGACTAGTATAGTCGCTGGGTTATCCGTGTCTCCTCCACCAGCTGGGTTGGCTACCTCCACCATAGGGAATTGCCCGGCATCAATGCTGTGTTGTTCTCTGGGACAGGCCGCAGTAGTACTCTGGGTTCTCTCAGCGGCTTGTGAAACTCTGTGGAGGCCGAATACGGATGGGTAGAGTCCTTCTCCGCGAATGTTTTCCATCAGGTCCGATGCTGTTGGCATAGTTGGTACCGCTGGGGCTGTTGTGGTAACGCCGCGATAGGGTGGGGGTCGGTCAGCAGGAGGACAGGCAGCATCAACCTGGTTGGGACAAGCTAGAACACAATTAACAAGCCCCGTGCTACACCGCTTAGCCCGTATATCAGTCTGCTCTCTCCACTTATTATATGCCTTCCAATCTACTTTCTGCCGATTACCCCGTGAAACCTTAATTTTACCCCGTTCAAAATCCTCCAACTTGTCTTTCAACAACAGTATCTGTCTCTGACTAAAACTGCCATGAGCAGGAAATCCCAATAACTCCCACAGGTCTAATTGTTCGCATGTCCAGTCTCCGTATTTATCTGTCATTATTTTAGCCGGTCCAACAACGTAACGTTCAGTATCCACCGAAGGTTTACCAATACACATGTAATTACCCATGTTGTTATCGATATTTAAGACGCAAAATCTAATTTTAGCATATAATGAAGTGTCCTATATGTGTTAATGAACTCGTCAGTTCTTTTAAGTGAGATATCCTGAATAACCGATCTGTCTCACTGCACCCAGATAACCTATATTGAACAGCATTTTATTCCTACTGTACACAGGTATTAACACTTCATACAGGTAAATATTGCTCCAGTCTGGCGCTCTCCACTCACCCATTTGTTGAGGAGGATTGGAGCTGCAGAAATTAATAATTCCTGACGTGCACGTTTTACCAGACCAAAATCAACAAATACCCGATTAGAAGTACTGTTTTCCATTTTTAAGCCAAGTTTAAAATCTTACAATAACCTTACGAATTAAGTCAAAATTAACGAGCCTATTTTGTTAATTTATCAAAACCGTTGTCAAACTGTCGTCCAACATTGTCCCAATTCAGCATTTTTAGGTCCTTGAGTTTCAAAATTCTGTATAGAATCACATATCTCCAAAGACAGTCCTGGCCTGTTATTTTTTCCCAAAAAAATTTAAAAAAAATTATATCGCTCTTTAGGATATGTAGCCTGTTTTGGAAAAAATACGGATTACTTTGTTAAGAATCTCGGACGATGCCCCCAAGTGTCGAGGAAATTTTAGACTTTAATCGCTGAATTTGAACTTAAAGTAAGACGCACGAGAGTATGTTACAGTTGACAATTTTAACAGGTTTAATTGCAAGTAAGAAACCATTTCTAAAATACAGGTTTAAGCTTTTGCATTGATCAGATCAATCCCTATGGCAAGCTTAAAGAATAGGTTTGAGGAAAGTCTTCATCAGACAACAGGACAATAACCTGTGCTGGATCAGACTGACCTCATGATTACAACTTCTGCATGGTATTTAAAGGAATGAAGTTACGCACACTCATTGACACACCAACCTAAACAGAGATGATGGAGAACAGACGAGGTCCTTAGAAGATCTCACCAAACTATAGGATAATAAACATGACATATGGAGCTGTCAGGAAAACCCGAGGGTCACTCCCCAGTCAAGTCGAGGGAGGCCTGATGCATATCCATTTAGGGTGAGAAACATATGTGGTGAACAAAGACCCATACATTTCCTTTTGACAGTCCATCCCAGATAAGGTAAACAGGACATCTGTTTCTAGCATTGGGCCCCTCTAACAATGTAGAGATAACATTCCGGCTTGTCCTCCGAAAGGAACCATATCCTGTTTTACAGAGTCTCGTGCTTTCCGTTCTTAACCTTTCTCTGTGCCTTTTGGCCTAAACAACATCTATGAGACTTACATGTAACTAAACTTCTTGAATGATCATAAAATTCCATAACAGTACCCAGGGGCTAATTGCGGTACCCAGACACCGATCACACCTCACTGAGCTTATGACGTCAATGGTTGAATGGGCCATACGCAGACAAAAGACTTAGACAATAGATAGGCAATAGATAGATAGATAGACTTAGACACATAGACAATAGATAGATTGGCTTGGTTGAATTTGAATGAACTAGAAACAAATAGGTAAGTTTATAAAGAAATATGTTTCACTAAATAAACAGAACGAATTCATCCAATACATCTGTATACAGCCCATTCATTTAATTTTTTTATTATTTATCAGTTCTGTATGTGTCATGCGCCTATTGCACTCAATAATGGTCCGATCTATATGCTAAAATAAATATATGGATATGTGTAACGGATTAATTTGCTGCTGTCTCATGTGCACTCATAACAACACTAATGAACACTGTGCGCAATGCAACCGGTTAGTTTGCGTGTCCTGCTCAGGCAGACAAAAGACTGCGAGATATACATAGATGCAGGGCCGGATTAACAATTAGGGCAACTGGGCACTTGCCCAGGGGCACAAGACATCAAAGGGGCACTGGGCTCTGTGAAACAGGGCTTGAATTTCGGTGCGGGATTGCGCATAATTTAAACCATTCCCGCAAGGTTATAGTTCTTATAGTGCGAGAAATTCCCGCACAAATATATTTGCTTCATCTCAGACCGAGGTAAAGTTGGTTGGATATTCGATATTGGATATTCAACGGGTAGTCGGAGGCCGAGATCAGGTCCGGGTTTCCCGCAAGCAGACACAATACACCCCGGTGATGGACCGAGAGAAACCTCCGTGTGCTTATAGTTAGGGACCGTCTAAAGTACACACGTCTCAACGTTATTAATTCAAATCGCTATCAGATTGTTTTATAGAGAACACCCACATTTTGCACAGCTTTGTTTTTTTAAGTAAATGGTGTAAGAGACGTTTAATAAACATTTAAAAATTGTAAAAATCTATCTTTCTTTGTGAAATCACTTGAAAACCTCAATTTACTTTCATATTGTCTACAAAGGTCTTTCACATGTCGCACAGAAAGAATTTGGTTTTTCAAAATAAAACATTTTACGTTTTTAAAATACATTTAAATACTGGAAGGTTTTTTGTGCAGTGATCAATTAACCTCTGTTATCGTCGATTCCACCCCAGGTGTGCGCGAACGAGCTGCGAGGCTAAATTCCACTTATCTGACCGACCTAGATGCGTCCCTAGAAGACAAACTTATTCCGTTCACCCACTTTGTGGCATGTGACACTTCCCCTGCTCAGTTGTTGCACATTCTGGAAACAAACGGCCTTAAGACAACTTTATCGGAATTTATATGTTGCAATCAAAATTTTCTTAACACTGCCTGTCTCTAATTGTGAGGGTGAGAGGTCATTCTCTGTTCTTAAACGAGTAAAAAATGTTTCAAGGACCACAATGTCACAGAGAAGCCTTACTGCACTTTCTTTGCTGGCCATAGAACATGAAGTTGTTCAAATGTATTTTGATGATGTTGTGCACCAGTTTGCATATTTGAAGTCTAGAAGGAAGGCCATTTAGTAATCTGCTTTAATGAATTACTTTAAAACAATGAATATTTGATTGCATTAAATGTTTTGAGTTTAATGTCAAGGAGTCCAGTGTGTAAGGGTCACCTGTCAAGCAAAGGAAATATATAGAAGTTAATAGACGTGTATAAGCCTAATTTGAAATGTTGTGTAGACTATGAGTTTTTCCCCTACAGTGTTGTGTTGTTACCCTTTAAAGCAAAGATAGGCCAATTAGGCCTAATAATAAAATGTTTGTGTGTTTATGAGTTCAGTTTTAAAGAGGACAGTTCTAAGGCGAAATTGTTAAACACAATTGTACAAATATTTAATTTAAGAATATATAGTAGTAGGGCATTAACTTGATCTTAAGTTTAGGGATATGCTCTCGATGGTAGGGTCTTTGCGATTGTTGCTTTGGGGCGGGGTTGGGGGGCCCTTGAGTCTTGTTGCCCTGGGCATAAACAATTGTTAATCCGGCCGTGCATAGATAATAGATTGATTGGCTTGGTTGAATTTGAATTCATTAGAAAATGGAGGTACGTTTATAAAGAAATATATGTTTTACTAAATAAACAGAATGAAAATATAAAACGAAATAGATTAATGTATCTCCCGGGTAACAGCAGAATACCCGACCTTGACCAATATACAAACTGTGTTGTAAAATACGTGTTTCATTGTCTACAGTGCCTTAGTTACTGGACTGTAATTCCTATAATACATTTTACAAATGAAAATGATCGAATTATACACTGTAGCCTAATGTTTTTATTTAAAGAGTCTGTGTTGCAATACGTCTATACGGCCAATCATGCGCAAAACATTTGATTGCACGTCGCTTGTGATCTAAAATGTTTTAGCATTTACTACATCAAAATAGGACATACAGTTTGATGGATTTTCATTTATTCGATCTTTAGAAATGTAAATGTCATAGCCTGTGCATTTTAAAATCATGGTTTTAATTTTGTATTGTATTTTTTATTTATTTAACCTTTCTTTAACCAGGTGGGCCGATTGAGAACAAATTCTCATTTACAACGGCGACCTGGCCAAGATAAGGCGAAAAAATGTGCAGGACAACATATAGTTACACAGAATACACAAACACAGGAGTGCAAATAGCAGTGGGACACAGTAAGGAATACAGCTTCAAGATTAAACAGGATGAGGTATATGAAGTACAGTTGAGCAGCATAGATACAGTGATAAATAAATATATATATATAAAAAATAAAATAAAAAAAATAATACAATGAGTATCTTAACACGGAATGTAAAAGGATTAAAGTGTGCCTAGCAGGTATACAGAATAAAGTGTCTCTAGTAGGTTGGTCGATAGAGTGCATGGGAGTAAAGGAAATGAGGTTATGGGAAAGATCAATTGGGCATTATCTGAGCACAAAGAGTGGTTCAACAGTGTACACAGATATGACAGCAGTAAAGGGTTTTGAGTTTTAGGGATTTTTGTAAATCGTTCCAGTCATTGGCGGATGCGAACTGGAAGGATTGGCGGCCGAATGTTGTGTAGGCTTTCGGGGTCACTAAAGCAATGTACCTACTTGAGCGTAGACTGCAGGTGGGTAGCGCAATGGTAACTAGACAACTTAAGTACAGTGGGACTTTGCCAAGCAGAGACTTGTAAATTAGTTGGTACCAATGCGTTAAAAGCCGAGTAGTTAGTGACGGCCAGCCGAGTAATGCATAAAGCTTGCAGTGGTGGGTGTTGTAAGGGGCATTTGTAACTAAATGTATTTTTCAGCAGAGAGTTTGAGGCTGTTCTATAGATGACATCGCATTGTATGGTTACATAAGACAATAAATACATGCTATTTTAGTAAAATGTTTTACTTCATAATGCATCCTAATTCATTTAATTCAGGATGATAACACAGTAGATGATCTGATGCTGTAGATGGATGGCAGGTTACACAGTGAATGGATGGTGAAGCTGCGGATGAGAATGTTGGTGCTAATTGGGATGAATCGTATGCTAATGACGCTATCGGGCGTGGGGCTCTGGCGATTAAAGGAGTAAAAAACGCTCTGGCGCTTCTAGTGTTAAACCTCTAGTATAGACCTACATTTGCTAAAAAAACAATTTCCATGTGACATGTCTGGCATAAAGATGTCATGGACAGAATCAAACTCTCCCGATCATTTCTGTTGGTATGCAATGAACTAATCATTTACTTTAAATAAACAACACAATCAACACACCTACTGTCTCAGCATCAGCACTCTCTGGGGAGTTACGGAAATTCCATATAGCTTCTTACCGCTGCAGACGCTTACATGGTCTGTCCACTCAATCGACGAACAAACAAGTTAGTCACCAACACCACTTCATCAAATATTTTTCAATGGCTATAGCTACACCCAAAGGTTTGGTTTAAAAAAAGGCCTTTTGGCAACTTTGATTAGTATTAATTTTAATAATCCAGCAAACAACACTCCAAAAAATCCCTTGGGCTGGCTTTCCAGAATGCAACTCAAACCCAATATTTGCAATAACAAAAAAACAGTGCTATGAATGCAGTAAATGACGCATTTTGTCCATTTGCAAACAGCACTCACCGAAAGTAACCTCAGTAATAAGCATCTTGAAAACCGCAACCGTTGTTAATAACACTTTGTACACTTGATTTGCATTGAAAACTGCCTCCCAATTACATATTTCTCAACATATCAGACCTAAAACTCATAGTAATACAATATGTAATATTGGAATTGCATGCTAAAAGCGTTCATGAAATTAAAATCACCAGAGTAATGTTAGTGTAGATATTTAAATTGGAGAGAATAATTTAAGCACATCTACAAATGCTTAACTTAATATATTATTAATTAATACCAAGCGATCATCCAAAACATTTTGTTTCACTGGGGTATAGAAATTACAAACTGCCTTAATCATCTATCCACATGTAAAGTCAGAATAAACATATGGAATCAGATAAAATGAATATGAACTTGATACATCAATAAACAAGTAGGTATTTGCAGCTGTATCATACAAATAAATAGTTAAAAAATCATACATTGTGATTTCTGGATTTTTTTCCCCAGATTATGTCTCTCACAGTGGACATGCACCTAAGATGACAATTTCAGACCCCTCCATGATTTCTAAGTGGGAGAACATGCAAAATAGCAGGGTGTTCAAATACTTATTTTCCTCACTGTATATAGGGGTAAATTTACGCACACCCTTCCACACGAACTTATCAATACCGGATGGAGAACGGATGAGGCTTTCAGATGATCTAAATAAAATATACAATATAATATAGGAAATGTATGGAGCTGTCACAAAAACCCGAGGGTCACTCCCCAGTCAGGTCAAGGGAGGTCAGTTACAATTCGATTTGTGATGACAACACATGAGGCGAACAAAGACCCATACATTTCCTTTTGACAGTCCATCACAGATAAGGCAAAACAGGACATCTGTTTCTAGCATTGGGCCCCTCTAACAATGTAAAGCTTCTCGTAGATCCTGTTCTCCAGGGTCTCGTGCTTTCCGTTCTTAACATTTTGGGCCCCACTCAATGATGTCCATATCGCATGCGAATATACGTTTAACCTCACTATTACTGAACTTCACAAACTAAATGTATATTTTCCACAACAAATCTTAAATGCAAATTGGAGACAGAGTACATAGGCTAATGTTGCCATTATTCTTTCATTTCAGCTGCTGTTCACCGTATTGGTGAACCAAGTGGAGCCTTCTCTTATTACCCTCCCAATATTAATTTTGAATTTATGCTTAGCCAGTGATATTATGTTGTAACAGAGTATTTAATTGTGTTGTTATTATAAATGTTTTAAAACAAATATATAGGCTAAATGACTCATTCTTGACAAAAGGCAATAGAACTGCGTGCGTGGGCTGTAAACGAGTTCGGGCTTCGGGCTTTTAAAAACGGTCAGGCTCGGGTCGGGCTCTGGCCTAATTTTGTCGGGCTCGGGCCGGGTCAGGCCTCACTTTTTAGGCCCGATAACAGCCGCAATCACGGGTGTGCCATCCACAGAAAGGTGTTAAATATATCGAATATTTGAAATAATTGAAAATTATTCATAATGTTATTCTTCATAATATTTAAAGCACTGTACAATTGATGAAAACGCACAGACTAATGATTTGTCACGAAAATGTCATAGCGCAAATCTGCGTAAGAGTGCTTTTCACTGTGCGTAGATTCTGTTCTTTCCTAAGAACAAATTCCAGATAAGTAAAATGGTGAATGTCAGAATCTTCTTGGAAACTGCGTAAGTGGGTTTTAAGAACGAATTTCTTCTTAAGAACGGTTGAAGAATATTGCCCTATGTTGTGATGCTGTCTGTGCGTGCCTGACGAACTGTGAGTTACCATTAATTTAGTAGATGTGCTGGATTATTATTCGCACACTGTAAGAAATTTCCCTGTAGAAAAACAGTAAGGTGATGGCAGCAGGGTTGCCAGCTATTCTCTGTAATTTTTACAGAAGGGATACTGTAATTACAATTACAGTTGTTTTCTGTAGAAGTACAAAACAGGTCAATCCTGTTTATCCGATATAATACAGTAAAATGCTGGCAGCAGGGTTGCCAGCTCTTTACTGTCTTCCTACAGTAGCCATTCGTGTTTAGGATGACAGTTGTTTACTGTAGAAGTACAAAACAGCTACATACTGTTATTCTAAGAAATTACGGTAAAGTGCTGCCAGCAAGGTCCTTACTGTCATTTCTACAGTAACCAAACGTGCTTAGAAGTACAGTTGTCATCTGTTGCTGTACAACACATATACTGTCAATTTAATAAAATATGCTAACATTTTGTCATTTTACACAATATGCTAATGTACCAGATGAACAGGTTAAAAAAGACATTCCAAAAATTTTAAAAAGAGTTTGATATGATCCATTTATTTAGTATATATGTAAATGAAAAGGACAACAAATTAGATCAGGTAGTTCATAATTATAATCGTACAAACATAATTTCCAAAAGGCTAAACGTCTGGGTTCATTCCCATGGAGCACCTGAACACACCAAAAATACTAGAGGTCATATCTTCAAGTAATTGAGTAGCATCAGTAGCTGGACAATACAAAGAGCAACCTCAACACCTTCACCCCGAGACAGGACAGCCTTGACATTTGTATTGACATGTTAACTCAAATGTAGAAAACAAGCCAGGCCTAACATCAGATTAGACGTTATCGTAGGAAAAACAGGTTCAATGACCACAGAGTTGAACGAGCCAACTTTTAAGGGTATTTATTTAAAACAGATAAAAAGTTTACAGCCACCAGTAAACTTCTGCTCCTCTCACAGTTGTACCAGCTAGCAGGTTCAAAAGGCAGAAGGGCCGTCCCCTGGCCTTCTCAGCCTTTATTAGGAAAGGTCAAACCAATCAGGAATGACCACTTGTACCCCAAGACCCTGCCTAGGACCAATCGATGCCCTGTTCAGCCAGTCCTTTGTCTGCTAGATCCCTCCCCACATTCCAAACAGCCGCACCCAGCACCCCAAATTACAAACAAAGTTGATGCACAGAATATACTGCTGGGGTAGACATAGCAATCCTGATTTCTACCACAACGTATGGATGCCTATAAGTGTGCAATTTAAAAGATGCAAACTTTTGGAAGGTTCTGTTACAATCAGGCAAAACCACACTTCAACGTTACATTAGGCACATTTTTGTGAATACGCATATGCCTGACATATGCCTGAATAGTACTAGACTCGTGCACAAACATTACAGAACATAATACATGTTTAGCAAAACTGAAAAAATAGGCTATGAAACAAATCTAGTTCTCAACAAAATGTCCAATGTTTGGACATTTCTACTGTTTGGGTAATAGTTTGATGCCTCCTGTCGTGGAAATTTAGACTTTGATCGCTGAATTCGAACTTAAAGTAAGACGCATGAGAGTATGTTACAGTTGACACTTTTAACTGGTTTAATTGCAATTAAGATAAACGCAGAAACCGTTTCTCAAATACAGGTGATACCATTTTGCATTGATCAGATCAATCCCTAGCAAGCTTAAAGAATAGCTTTGAGGAAGCCTTCACACAGTGCTGTGATCGGACTGACCTAATGAGACAGAAGTTCACACAGTATTTATAGAGAATCAGTAATGCACATACTTCCACACAAACCTAAACAATACTTGATGGAGAACAGATGAGGCCTTTAGATGATCTCAACAAACTATACAGTATAATAAGGACGATGTATGGAGCTGTCATAAAACCCGAGGGTCACTCCCCAGTCAAGTCAAGGGAGGCCTGATACATATCCATTTATGGTGAGAAACATACGAGGTGAACAAAGACCCATACAGTTCCTTTTGACAGTCCATCACAGAGAAGGTAATCAGGACATCTGTTTCTAGCATTGGGCCCCTCTTAAGACGTAAAGATAACATTCCTGTTTCTCCTCCGTATGGAACAGGATCCGGTTTCTCAGGATCTTGAGCATTCCTTTCTCTGTGCCTTTTGGCCTAAACAACATCTATAAGACTGAGTAATTACGACCCTCTATGTTAGTGACTTCTGTTACTGTCATAGGAATAGCTTATCTCAATAGTTACTGTCGTGGGACAAACTTATATCTAACTTAATCCATAACAATCTGCCCTTTTTAACATATTATAAATCTTAATCATGTTAAACAAGTTAAGCAATATTTAGAGTGTCAAGCATCAAACTCTAAATTATAGTTCACTCAAGCTTAATAATAACTCATAACCAATCAGGAATATATGGATTCACCACTGTCATATGTCTGAAACTGTAACCTGTTAAGAAAAACACTTTCACCAAACATAGTACACAATCAATTCAAATACTCCAATGTCAGTACAGTAATTAGCAATATTCAACACTGTCATTTTCATATTCTGGATTTCTAGTCCTCCATCTAGTGTGTTAGGAACTAATCATTAAACATATTAGAGAAAACATCAATAAATATGTTGGCACTCTTTGATCATCAGAAATGAAGATAGATTTCAATCATGGTGTGAGTGTATAAATGTTCCTTTTCCATCTTCTCAGCCCTGGTAGGCTTTTCCAACATGTTTAACGAGTGTGGTCAAACAGTGGCCATTCTTTAATCGTCCAGAAATGCAATATGTGTGTGTTCAATGTTCTTGTTTTTCCTTTGTACAACTCAAACCGACGTTCAAGATGATTTCTGAAATCTGCAACATGTTTACCTTTTTCTCGTTACAGTCCACAACTTCCTTGAAAAGTGTACAATAACATTCACACAATTTTGTAATTGCCCCCTTTGTGATCTGGATGACAAGTTCTTCATGTCCTTGTTTCTGGTTTGACCTCCTCTGTGGTCTGTACCTAAAGTCATTTAGTTAGCTTTTGATGTGTGCGTGTGTGTGTGTGGGGGTAGGGCTCAGATGCTCTGCTCCAGTTGTTCATGGTCCAACCTGTTGATTTTTAATGCAACACAAACTTTGCAAAACAGTTATTGCATTACATGTGTCAGTTAACATTTCTTACAATAGAATTGCATTGTGTCTACTGCTCAGATTTAATTGTGTTAAGCCAAATACATTTGTAATAGCTATTCTCCTCATTCATTCAAATGTTTAGACCCGGGCTATTCAATTGGCGGCCCCCGGGCCGGGTACGGCCCCTGAGGGATTTTGAACCGGCCCTCTCGGCGTTTTTTGCGGGTGGGAATTGTCCCCACCACTTTTGAAACATCTCGCGGCACGAATGTACCAATACAAATAAATAAAAACATCTCCAGTGAAATAACAGAGCATTCATTTCGTTCGTCTGTTAAATAAGAGGCTATCTAGTGCTGAAATGTGTTGCTTTATAAATCAAGTGATCAAAGTGCTCGTTGCAGCCGCGATCAGTGGCGCTGTTAGAAACAGAGGTTTGTCCTCCTCTATGCCTGGTTTGACAGATCTCCGGAGAGAGGGAGAGATCAGCCCCGATCAGGATCACCTGAGTTATAGGCACACCTGCCAGTAATTAGTTGGGGTAAAAAAAGTAGCACTTGGTCTTTCGATCAGTACGAGGTATTGTTCGTTCCTGACTTACTGAGCGCTTATGAATACGATTGATCAGATTACCAGTGTACCAGTTATTAGCCTGTCCCATTCTCCGAGTCTGCCTAATCCTGTCTTGTGTCTACCAGTGATTCCTTTTCCCGACCATCAGCCTGCCTTACCGACCTTGTCCTTGCCCGATCCCTGGTACCGTCTTCGAACTCTGATCTGCCGAGACAGAACCCAGTCTGCCTGACTATTCCTCTGCCTTTCTACACATCTGTCAATAAATATATTGCGTTCCGCGATTGGAACCACAACCTTGTTTCTAAGCGTATTCCTGACAGGCACGGATACTGTGTTCTCTTGTGGCTCGCGCACACGCCGCACTGTCTTCACTCGGACACGCGCGTCAATCCGTTGTGGTGACTCTATTCGTTACGGTGAAATTACAAAACAAAATGCACACAAACGTGTCCCTGCCTGATATTCATCCACTGATAAACATCGGTTTTGATGAGAAAAAAAATCTATTCGAGTGCGGACTAGAACCCAGAACCTCAAAATTCTGCCACTGGACCATTTAAGTACACACTTAAACTACAAATTAAACCCAATGTACTATTTAGATCGATTGCTGGACATCGTAAGGTTATTGTACATACATCTGATTTATGATTTAGCATTGTGTTAGCAATGTCCCACACACTTTTTTAAAAACAAAGTATCGCCACTGTGTATAGTTATTACATATGAGTAGTTTCATACACCGCATGACTATTGTTAATTGTAAATTATTTCGTCCAATATGAGGCGATATGCACTTCTTTAAGCCATGGTGGCAAAACAGGTACATGACCAATCAAAATCGCCCATTCGCGGTGCGCTCTAGTGCCGAGCTCTGACGGAAACGCTCTGACTTTCTTTCAAGCCAAGCACGAAGTAATTTCGATATAAATTTCGATATAAACACAAAGTTTGAAATGTCAATATCTACCTTAAAAAAAGAAAAGTTGACTCGGAGAACAGGCAGTTCAACAATGAATGGACAGATAAATACGCGTTTATTGCCATTGATGTGAATCCTGTGTGCTTAATCTGCAACGAGTGCCTCGCCGTGTGCAAGGAGTATAATTTGAGAAGGCATTTGAAGACAACTCATGCTAACTTTGATATATTGATTCCTTCAGTATGTTGTTGTAATTTCTCTATTTATTACCATAATTACTCATATTCTCCGGCCCCTTATTTTGCCTCAGTTTCATGAACTGGCCCCGATTCCAAATGAATTGAATAGCCCTGGTTTAGACAATCTATCAAATTAGACACTTCAATGTCTCATCCCCTCTTGGTTTCTCCTTAAGTTAATCAACAATGGAGAAAACAAACTGTCATAGACAAACTTGCTAAATTTATCTAAGATAAAACACATGACTAAAGGCTACCCCACAGTTAAATTCTTCCAACCCATGGTTTACGACCAGTCATCTGTTAGCCCTAAATAAGCAACTTGGGTGTGCCCCCTCTTTTTGGGCCAGAGAAGCACCCCAGGGAGGGTCAAAGAAAAGTCATAAATACCCCTATATTAACAGAAACCATCTCTAGACAGGCAGACAAAAAGTTACAGTTAACTTTCTGCCCTTTTAACAGTCAAGAACTCAGAATTTCATATATACATGTTACTCAAATATAGTCAAAAGCCAATTATAAAGATAAAAGAGTATATCAGAAATACACTTAACCCACATGGTCATTATTTTATCACGCCAATATTTATAGGAACAAATCCAAAATGTCCTTATTCAACTTCACAAAACGAATAATCATAGCATATGGCTAGAATATAGTCTCCCTATAACCTAGAATGTAGTCCTCCTACAAAACAAACAAAATGGTACATATAGTATTCCAGGTAAAAACATGCAGAGTTATAATCGGAAAAAACTCTTAATTATGTCATTAGCGCAAATGTTACATAATGCCTAAGACAAACAATACAATAAAATAGGAATTCCTCGTGCACAGGAAAACCTGAAAATAAATTTGTCGACAAAACTTTGGCCTGGGACTCCGTCCCAACTTCATGAAGCTTTACCCCAGATCATGCATGAATCACACCTAGGTCATTTTAATATCATATTTGCATACGCGTACGAACGAACCTGGACAGCGAAAAATAAGACCTCTCACTAACAATTAGCTGATTTCTACTGAGAATTTACCCTGACAATAGCTATATATGCAGTACCGGTTACAACTAGGGGACTGCATATATAGCTATTGCAGTCCCCTAGTTGTAACCAGGGGACTGCAATAGCTATATATGCAGTCCCCTAGTTTACCGGTAAACTAGGGACAATGAGATATCAACCATCATGGGTCCAGTCACGCTCCCCGAGCTGTACAGACCTGACAAACCCTGTTTATCAGGTGATACGCAATGTACGCTACACTACGCTAAAACACCGAACTTTAAGCGTAAGCATAGTGCTAAGACACCGGTACTCTTCCCGAGTGGAACGATAATCTCACACAACCATACGTCTGCATAGCAACTCAAAACACAGAATAAACAAGTCTTCACTAAACATCCGAACAAAATTACTTTAACTTTAGATACTATCATAATAAACTAATTACAGGATAACATAATGGTTTGATCTCACCGGGTGGATGTTTTCCTGCCCGTCCCCTCTGACCATCAGTACCCCAGTCCGTGCCAGCCATGGGTCCTGTGACGCTCCATTTGGTCGTCTGCTGTTGTGCCATCACCGTCTCCCATACTGTCTCTGTTCCCGTGGTAATAGTCTCTAGTGTCCGGCACAGTGCAGTCACGAGCCCAGTGTCCAAATGCACCAGAGTTGAAACAGCTATCAGAGTTGGGACTTTGGCTGGAGTTATCACCCTGGTGTCTGGATTGTCCTCTCCTGCTTGCTCTCCGTCTCCTTCTTCCTCCTGAGTAGCCTCCATTGTAGAAGTTCAGTTGAGCCATCTGAATTTGCGTTTCACGCTCCCGTCTTTCTTCGGTCTGTTTGTACAACTGGTCCTCATAAACTCTTTCAGCGTGATTAAAATACGGCCAGACGGTTTCCATGCGACCCTCATCCAGGTCTACACAGTGGTTTTGAATGTGCTTTCTAATGTCCGGTAGAAGGCCTGCAACTAACCTCATTTTACACTGTTGCTCCCAGGCCGACTCTTCATCACCGTCCGGTCTCTTTCCCATTCCACTGTGTAACTCAAGAGATCTTTTCCCAGTTCATTCGCTTAGGAAAAGCAGCGAAAAGTCCAGTGCTCAGCTGTTCCACAGCACTCCGGTAGTTAGAGTGCGCATCCCAATTGAACATAATGTTTCTCTCGCTAGGCCAGTTTCCTTTCACTCTCCCCCATTTTAGTTGCATGGCCTTCATCCACACCATTTCAATCTCTACAGAGTTCGGTTTATATTGATCCACGATCTGTAGAAACACACAGACAAATTCCTCTCCACCTTCTGTTTCTGGGTCAGGTAGTGTAGAAGCCACGTCCCTCAGGTCGGCAGGTGACCACGGTCTGTAGACTAGTATAGTCGCTGGGTTATCCGTGTCTCCTCCACCAGCTGGGTTGGCTACCTCCACCATGGGGAACTGCCCGGCATCAATGCTGTGTCGTTCACTGGAACAGGTCGCAGTAGTACTCTGAGTACTCTCAGCGGCGGGTGAAACTCTCTCCAGACCGACTAGGGATGGGTAGATTCCTTCTCTGGGAGTGTTTTCCATCAGGTCCGATGCTGTGGGTATAGTTGGTACCGCTGGGGCTGTAGAGGTGATAGGTTGGGGGTCGGTCAGCAGGATCAACCAGGTTGGGACAAGCTAGAACACACCGGTTAACAAGCCCCATGCTATACCGCTTAGCCCGGATATCAGTCTGCTCTCTCCACATATTATATGCCTTCCAATCTACTTTCTGCCGATTACCCCGTGAAGCCTTAATTTTACCCTGTTCAAAATCCTCCAACTTGTCTTTCAACAACAGTATCTGTCTCTTGACTGCCATTAGCAGGAAAACCCAATAACTCCCACAGGTCTAATTGTTCGCATGTCCAGTCTCCGTATTTGTCTGTCATTATTTTAGCTGGTCCAACAACGTAACGTTCAGTATCCACCGAAGGTTTACCAATACACAAATAATTACCCATGTTGTTACCGATATTTAAGACGCAAATCTAATTGTAAAAAGTGTCCTATATGTGTTTAAGTGAGATCCTGAATAGCCGAGCTGTCTCACCGCACCCAGATAACCTATATTGAACAGCATTTTATTCCTACTGTATACAGGTATTAGCACTTCATACAAGTAAATATTGCTCCAGTCTGGCCTGTTATTTATTTTTTTTTAAATGTAAAAAAATATATCGCTCTTTCGGATATGTAGCCTGTTTTGGAAAAAATACGGATTACTTTGTTAAGAATCTCGGACGATGCCCCCAAGTGTCGTGGAAATTTAGACTTTGATCGCTGAATTCGAACTTAAAGTAAGACGCATGAGAGTATGTTACAGTTGACACTTTTAACAGGTTTAAATGCAATTAAGATAAACGAAGAAACCGTTTCTCAAATACAGGTGATTTGCAAACTACAGGTTTGCATTGTTCAGATCAATCCCTAGCAAGCTTAAAGAATAGGGTTGAGGAAAGCCTTCACACAGTGCTGTGATCAGACTGACCTAATGAGTAGAACTTCTACAGGGGTATTTAAAGGAAATGAGTTACGCACATACTTCCACACAAACCTAAACAATAAATTATGGAGAACAGATGAGGCCTTTGGATGATCCCACCAAACTATACAGTATAATCTGGATGACATATGGAGCTGTCATAAAAACCCAAGGCTCACTGCCCTCAAGTCAAGGGAGGCCTGATACATATCCATTTATGGTGAGAAGCATACGAGGTGAACAAAGACCCATACAGTTCCTTTTGACAGACCATCACAGAGAAGGTAATCAGGACATCTGTTTCTAGCATTGGGCCCCTCTTAAGACGTAAAGATAACATTCCTGTTTCTCCTCCGTATGGAACAGGATCCGGTTTCTCAGGATCTTGAGCATTCCTTTCTCTGTGGCTTTTGCCCTAAACAACAACATAAGACTGAGTAATTACGACCCTCTATGTTAGTGACTTCTGTTACTGTCATAGGAATAGCTTATCTCAATAGTTTCTTATTAAGTGTTTTAAATTAATCCATAACACTAGCCATACAAACATCGCTAGCGAGTGCTTTTGCTAGTGGTACTAAGTATGATACGATCTCGAAGAGACATAAAGAAATCACTAATGCTATCACATACTGTTTGGCCAAAGATATGATGCCCATTTACCCAGTGGAAAAAGGGGTTTGGGAAGCTTCTGAATGAACTGGACAAACAATATCAAATCCCATCCAGCACCTAATTATAGGAGGGATTTGTGTTTTAACATATGTTTAAGAAAATCGAAATTAATATCGATATCGCAATATTCATTATCAATATCGCAATATCACATTTTGTCAATATCGTGCAACCCTAGTTTACATCTCTCTCTTGAATAGAGAGACCCCTCTGTGGTGGGGGTAAGGGGGAGGGGGGAGGGCGAGTTCAGAACAGTCCAGCTGCCTTTCGAATCTGCAGTAAAACTCATTCAGGTCGTTGGCTAGGCGAGAGTCGTTTGTGATGTGGGGGGCTCTGGGCTTGTAATTGGTAATTTGCCTCAGACCACGCCAGACAGAGGCAGAGTCGTTAGTAGAGAATTGTTGTTTTAATTTCTCTGAGTAGAGCAGAGTTTTAGTTTCTGCCTGTAAGCAGGAATCAAATGGACAATGGCATGGTCGGAGAGACCCAGTGCAGCCCGAGGGACAGCATGACAGGCTTTACTGACTGTAGTGTAGCAGTGATCCAGGGTATTCCCTTCTCTAGTTGGGCATTTTATAAATTGTCTGTATCTAGGGAGGTCATGACTGAGATTTCCTTTGTTAAAGTCCCCAAGAACGATAACTAAGGAGTCCGGGTTGGCTCGTTCCACGTTCAGTATCTGGTCGGCTAGTAAGCGCTGGGCTTTTTTAACATGAGCGCCTGGCGTAATGTAAACACCAACCAAAATAAACAAGGCGAACTCGCGGGGCGAGTAGAAAGGTTTACAGTTTATAAAAAATGATTCCAGATTCGGAGAACAATGTTGCAGAATCACAGTGACATCTACACACCAGCTGCTATTTGTGAAAAAGCAAATACCTCCGCTTTTTGATTTTCCAGAGAGAGCTGCATTGCGGCTCTCAGTATTTCACACAGATGTTGATACTCTGTAAGTGTGTGGTACTCTATTGATTGTTTACACAGATGTTGATATTCTGTAAGTGTGTGGTACTCTATTGACTGTTTACACAGATGTTGATACTCTAAGTGTATGGTACACTATTGATTGTTTTATTTGTCTTCACGTTTCTTAACAATATTGTCTTCACGTTTCTTAACACACCTTTGACCAGGAAACGTTTTTACAGTCTGAAGTACAATACTGCTTTTTGATTTACATCTGTCAACCTTGTTCTGCAATTTTTTTTATTAGTCAGTCTACATTCACATACACACATACACGCAAATGCACATGCATTTATATACTTTTATTATCATTTTTATTGATATTTACTTCGTATTCATATTTAGCTAGTAAATAATACTTTATTGTTTACAGCTTTTGTCTTTACTCGTGCCAATAAATTTATATTAGTGTTGGGGGTAACGAGTTACAAAGTAACGGATTACAGTAACGATATTACTTTTTTTTGTAATGAAGTAAAGTAACGCATTACACTAAAATTATCGGTAACTACACTTCTTTACTAGACTATAGAAACGCGCATTCCTGCGTTACCCAAGCCGTGTTTGACTGTGTGTTAAGTTATGATCTGTTTATGTGGTGCTTGCATGCTGCATGTGTGTGTGTGCTTGCCCGCGACTCGCAAGGCAACGTCCAATAGGAAAACATTCTCCCTTTACCTGGACAAGTGTTATTCTGACATGGAATCGGAGCTCAAAATAACTTATGAGTCCATGGATCATACGTGTCTATCACCGCGGACATTTGGTCCGTGAACAACAAAAGTTATTTAGGAATGACGGTGCACTGGATAAACAGCATTAGTTTTAAACGCAAGAAGGCTGCTCTTGCCTGCAAGAGGGTGAGAGGAAGACACACTTACGATGTCATAGCTAGTGAAATAGAACAGGCTCCTTTACAGTGAAGCATATTTTTGTGCAGACAGGGATATTGTTCTGTCATATGGTTTTACATGCCATTTTGTATACATTCATACTAACACTATGCAGAAGGCTAAGTGATGATATGGCTATGATGTTTGTCCATATGTCTTCATGGTAAATTAATAAACGGAAATAATGTAAAATGTAGTGAAGTTACTTTTCAAATGCAGTAACTAGTAAAGTAATCTCATTACAATTTACAGAAGTAACTAGTAACTAATTACTTTTTTTGAGTAACTACCCCAACACTGATTTATATACACTAAACACTTATATAACATTATTTATTTAGTATTTATATTTAGCCAGTAAATAACATTATAATTAAATGCACAATTTATCTTATACTCATTAAATGTATATAAATGTTTATATTCCAATGTCCATATTCCTCCTTTATTACATTGCTACTATAGTTATTATTATTGTATGTATACTTTTTAAATTATTCTTGTTTTATATTTTTTTTAATTATTACTGTGTAGATGTTGTGTGATGTGTCACAATAATGTCATTGTTCAGAATGACTCTATGTTATTAGGTGCATTTGAACAATGATAGACAATGGGCCATATTCTTAAACAGTTCTTAAGAAGAAATTCGTTCTTAAAACCCACTTACACAGTTTCCACAAAGATTCTGACATTCACCAATGTTTACTTATCTGGAATTTGTTCTTAGGAAAGAACAGAATCTACGCACAGTGAAAAGCACTCTTATGCAGATTTGCGCGCTGACATTTTCATGACAAATCATTAGTCTCTGCGTTTTCACGCAGAGACTATTTTCGCTTCATTCGGAGCAAGTGGGGGGGGCTGGTGTCGTCATCAGTCATTATTAAAAACCAGAATATAAAAAAACTAAAGCAGCACAAACGAAAATATTTGCTGCACAAACCAGCACAAACGGTTGACACTATTTTGACTTAATTCTGAGATTGTGGGGGGCTGAGTGACCTCTGAATGAACTATAAAGTATTCTTTAATATCTAAAAAAGTAAAACAGCACAAACGAAAATATTTGCTGCACAAACCAGCACAAACGAAGCACAAATGATTGAGACTAATTTCCAGACTTTTTGTGTTGGGTGGGGGGCCAACTTCACGCAGGTCCGTTCTTAGGAAAAAAATTAAGAAATAACTTAGGAAAACATTGAAGAATATGGCCTATTGACTTTGATAAGCTGCAGTGACTGAGATCAAATGTCGGTTAGCTGGTAACTTATGTCATAAATGTTTATGGGAGGGAACAAGTTGCACAGGTGAAAACAAAAGTGAAATACCTGTTCAGTATCCATTTTGTTCTGACGGAGCAATATAAGATTTAAATCTTTAAACTGAAAATTATTAACCAAATGATTTCATAGCAATTATAAAAACAAAGCAGACAGAACAACAACTTGGAGTAAGTAATTATCAGTGTTAAAGTAAGTGCTTTAGTTAAGTTAATCATCCATATTCTCAGAGGGAATGAATCAGTTGTATAGGGAAACGGACGTCAACCATGTTCTGCTATTTTTCTTAGTCAGTCTACGTTTATATACATTATACATTTATTTATTATTATGCATTAAGTTTATATATTTAGCCAATAAATGACACTATAGTTTACATCAACTGACTGGGCCAAACTAAAGTTATTATAACAGATGTAAAATCCAGAGCATCAGGACACGGTCTACCAGACTCACAAACTGTTTTTATACCAAGGTCATAAGACTTCTCAATCAGCAACATTAATCTTGTGATCATATTGATCCATTAACATATTATTATTGATCCATAGTGTGTGTTTTTCTCCATTATGTGTTTGCAGATATAAACAAACCGACAGAACAGGTCTACTTCCTTTAACATGAGTCTTACTGGGGGGAGAGAAGACAGGACCACTGCCTCTGAAATCAGTCTCTCTGGGGAACATGACACCACCGATAAAAGGTGACATTATCTTCATTTGGTTTTATGTGTTTCCCCATCTGAGTTCAGAGTTGAAAAGTGACTGACTATTTTCCTCTGTGTTGAAGCCCAATCCAGTTGGATAAACCAGCCTCTCCTGTAACCAGCTGTGTGTCCATGAAAAGTGACAAGTCTATTGGACGTCCTATAAACTTCAGAAACAGAGTTTCAAGGTGAGAAACAGAGGGAATGAGGGAGGGAAATACACAATTTGTTTGTATGTTCTAGGTGCTGGTGTGTATTAGTGTTTTGTTAACTTACACTATACAGGTTGATATTCTTCTATAAATTATATGGGTTTTTGCATAATAATGACATTATTTTCAAAGTGTGATTTACAAAAGAGTGCAGATGTTTAAGTAAAACTATTAGATTGTGAACGTACACTTTTCTGGTGTGTATTTAGTATTGATACTATATATGTGTTTTATTGCAATAGATTTATTTACTTCCATGTGGGTATTAAGTTGTGATCCTATATGTGTTTTAGTATAATAGTTTGACTTCTATGTGTTTATTAAGTATTGATCCTATAGGTGTTTTAGTATAATAGTTTGTGTAACGATCTGCCCTTGGCAGATGTCCGGAAGCAGACCCAAGTGCAGAGAATCCGTTTAAATGTATTTATTATGTCCAGGACAGGCAAAACAGGCATCAGAACTGGAAACTTAAACAAGACACACAAAACCACGAGTCAAACAAAGGGTCAACACAGAACAAGATAACAGGAACCTAAAACCCAAAGAACAAGAACTAAACCGTAAAAACAAACTGACTATACAAAGAACCGGACAACGTAACCCCAATAACCCACACCCCCTAACAAGCACCGACACCCAAGGACTAAATAACACACAAGAACTAATGACAGGAAACCTGGACAAACTAACCTACAGAGAACATGGACAACCAAACAAACAACCAACTATCATACAGAGAACAGACAGGTAACAGAACGTTTCAATGACCAGTAAACAAAAACCCCTCTAAGACACAGAGAACAAGCACACAAAAGAACCGAACGAGAAACAGAGAAAACATACCTTAAACAATGACCCAACAATGACGGACAGACACCGACCAAACTATATACAGACACTAACGAACAAACACTGAACAGGTGTGACGAAAACACAGGTGCAAGGAATGTCTTTGATTTTCCCTCTCTGCTGATTGGGGGAGTGCCAGCACCAGCATAGAGGGTAACAGAGGGAGTTCCTTACAGTTTGACTTCCATGTGTTTATTAAGTATTGATCCTATAGGTGTTTTAGTATAATAGTTTGACTTCCATGTGTGTATTAAGTATTGATCCTATTGTAGCGGCCCCTCAGATTTTTCATTAATATGCAGAGGGTTTCAAACGGGTGTTTCTCTTTATGTGCACCACCGTAATATCCATTGACATCGTGAACACCACGAACACCTTGAAAACTACAGAATAAACAGAAGAAATACAAAAAGCTTCTTTGTAGTTTCACCAAATAATACATACATTAATAACATTATCTTCTAATGATACACGTTACTCATATAATTCTTTACCTCATTCCGCTCTCCTAGGGCACTAATCACTTGTTTCTTTTATTCGCTAGCATTCTTTCCTTGATAATGCGCGCGAATCACATTGCAACGAGAGTATACCCGGAAGTTAAACATGACAAAAGTCAACCTTGGAACAGACTACAATGTTTTGTTAACTCATAAAATTATGTTGTGTAGGAAAATGTAACATAAAACATATCAGACATTTACACCTATAGGTGTTTTAGTTTATTATATTCACTTCAATGTGTCTACTGAGTATTAGTGCACACGTTTATCTGTAACAATTACATCCTCAAGTACAAATAAGTACATTTTATCTTATTTTAACAAGACAGTTAATTGAGATTCATAGTTAGTTCAAACACACTAATCACTCCTATGTCCACTATATAAAAAACACACTAGAACTTCCTTCATTATAAATTATAGGGTCCAGAAAGAGACACAGACAAACTGTGTCCAAATACAACAATCACTCCTTAGAAACTCCACTATTAACATAAACACTCTGTTGTATTTAACTATTATTTCCAGGGACCATAAAAAGAGACCAACCTCTCCTGTACCCAGCTGTGTGTCCATGAAGAGTGACAAGTCTAAGAGTCAACCTATACAGTTCAGAGAGGGAGACTTTTCTACAGATCAAAGGTTTTTAAACCTCATGGGTAATGGTCAGTGATTGCTTTTATTGATTTTTTTTATTCATTTTAAATTATTTGTGAATGTGTGTGATCTGTAGGAAATTATCAATTTTTAATAAGTGTTAGTTGTGTATAGGCCAGCAGAGGGAGCCACTTGCTATAGAGTTCCAGGGGATGACGTTGTTACGGGACCTGAAACCGTAGGCACAGCCATTTTGGCAGCATTCGGCAGATTGGAAGACTGTTGTGGTGAACGCGTTTAAACATAGTCAGTAACTGTTGTGCACCAGGTTGCACAAATAAACGAGGGAAAAAAGAAAGGAATGTTGTTTTACCGCATTCCTAAAGATGCAGAGAGGCGAGCTAAGCGGATCAGCGCCATTAAAATAGCCAGGAGCAAGCAAAACAAGACTGAAAGATGGGACCCCCCAGCCATATAGACCAATTATTTGTTTGTATACATTCGGGTTGCGCGCGCATCAAGGTTGCAGAAAACGCAGTAGAGAGTATCTAGCTATATTGATATAGCGCAAAAGAATAACTTAAAAGAAGAATCGTTAAGCTAACTATCTTTTCAAAATGTACTGCGCTTACTACAACAACCTGTCACACAGCGATAAGCACTGTTATTTAACAAAATTGACGTTAATGTGTGGAATACGTCTTACAAATCCTTATGCCATAGCGCCCTGTAAATGGTTAAACGACGAAACGCAATTGCCTAGCATTCAGTGGCCAGAAATATATAATTACCTGATTGAGACTCCAAGCGTTTGTACCCCGGAGAAGTTAAAAGCATACAAATCTCTTGATGTGTACAACTTTGTTCTGTGTGGTCATGCCCAAGACATACAACTAGAGAGAAACACATGTTGTTTGTATGAATTATTTATTTGAGTAGGTTAAAAAAATTGTTTAAAACAAGGTGGATTATTTGTCGCTGAGAGTGCATGTCCTATGAAAAAGGACTGCCTTGAAATAAATACATGGGGAATTGTGAAATACAAGTCCCTCGAATTAAATAAATGTTGTCTTATGGAAAATGTAATTTTGAAATGTAATTCTTTACATATGAAGTGATTTATACATGTATATTTACACGTATTTATGTAATTATTGCCTAATTTCATAGATATATTTATTATTTCATAGCTGTATTTATCTATTTAATATTGACGCAAATGGCGTTCCATACTGACACCACAAACAAAATAAGAAATTATATCAGGAAATGTGATGGGAGGTAAGGCGTCAGGGTCACGGATCCACTGGTCTTTTGGGACTTCATAAGGATCAACATTTCCAATAAAGTAGATTCTTTCAACATAGCGTTTTGAATGTTTCTGGTCGTCTTTTGCAACCGACATGCGCGGTTGAACATGCGTGACGTCGATGTGACGTAGGGTGATAATTGGTCTATATAACACCCAATGAGCTAAAAACCATTAAAGGAATCGATTAAAGGAAAATAAATGTCTTAAACCTTGTATTTTTTAAATTCGTTTTATTAATAAAGTAAAGTCATAGAACCAGCATTGACAATATTTTTATATAATTCGTTTTAATTAAATTAATAAAAAGACAAAAATACCTAGATATGTTTGGTAATTGTACCTGACACCTGAACCACAGAGGGAATGATTGGTTGAGTACATCAAACTAGCTACAAATAGCCAGACGCACCGCAGTTGCTAGCCAAGCTAACGTAAACAAACAACCCGGACCTCTACTAGCCATGCTAACGTTACACTACCTATTAAACTGGGACACTTACCGTTCCAGTGATGATGCAGCATTTTTTTCAGCTTGAAGATTCCACAGCTGGATATTCGTTACAAAGCCAGACTGAGTCCACTTGTAACCCTCCAGGCTTTTGTAGGCTTTTAGATAGTCACCCGAGTAGGAATGGGAAGTTTATCAGGTAGTTATATATCCGGATACTGCAGATCTGGAACGACTTCTTCAGCGGAGATACTTGTAAAAAGCACCCCGGGGGCATTGTATGAGTCGGTAATATTTAACCTATTTAATTTTAATAATTTATAATAATGTTTATATAAAGCTCAATTTCATGCAAATTAATTATTTATTTACTCCAATGGCTTGAAAGCTTCGCCGCTGGTCATTTTACTGCCAAAATGGCGGCCCGAACACCGGTAGTCAGGTGGGGTCCGGAGCTCCTGCTCTCACTCTACTGTTGCTCTCACTAGTCGGCCTAGTAGATAGTCAGTTAATAGAGAGCAAGGAAACTAAATAAAGGCTGAGGAACCAAATCAACATAATTTAACACATTATATAGAAGGTGAGGAATTCATAAAGCATAACATATTTAACACCAAATTAAACAGCATTTATATATGATATGATATATGATCTGTGGGAATTGATTAATGATCAATAAGTGTTAGTTGTGTATAGGCCAGCAGAGGGAGCCACTTGCTATAGTAGTTGGTTAACCTGCTCTCACTCTACTGTTGCTCTCACTAGTAGCCAGTGTTGCCAGATTGGACTAAAGATTTCCAGCCCAACTACAGCTTAAAACCCGCCCGTTTAAAAAAATACCAGCCCAAAATGCATACTGTTATTAAAACTGTTATGTTATACAATAAAAAAACACATTTTAAAGACCCGCCCAATGCATTTTTTTCCGGTCAGACGTGACCAAATGGAGCCCAATTGGGCAACACTGCTAGTAGCAAGCAAGCAAGTTTATTTATATAGCACAATTCATACATAGAAGCAATTCAATGTGCTTTACAGAAGAAAATTATGATAAAATAATAAAATACATGCATTTTATATTTTATGCATTAGAATAAAAACAAGTAAAAACATCAAATGGGCAGTTCAATGAGGAAAATAAAATTTAAATTGAAAATGCATGCATTTTATAACAACCTGTAATGCTGACATTGGCATATGCAACCTAGGGCTCCCCTGTGGTAGAACGCTGGGC